>JAVSBS010018768.1:0-70503 GCA_033124195.1 Coracias cyanogaster | reverse complement strand
ATAGTAGGGGTGTATTTGAAAGTCTTTTTTTTTTTTTTTTTTGTGGGGAAAGGTTATAAGTATAGTTTCCATATTACTGAAACAGAACATGCAAATTTTTCATTCCTTTCCCTTCTTGAAGTATTTCCTTCTGCTGCTCAGCCAGCCTTTGAAATCAAAGGCTATATGAGTATCTGTTTTGAAGGTGTCATTTAAAGCTAAAGGACTTGCTGCTGTTTCCCTGGTGATCTGAAGCCCTAGGGAAGAAAAATAAAGGATGTGGAGAAGCAGTAGGGTGGTGAAGGTGGGGATGCTCTTGGGGCATGTGCTGGGGAGAGGAGATGGATGTGTGCAATGGAAGGCCAGCCTGGCCTGCAGAGAAGCAGTGGCTGGTGACAGGGAACAAAAGAAAACTTCTAGTACTGCTGACGAATGAAGTCAGATGTGGGCACAGACTGTAAGGCAAGGAAAATAAAGAGTCTGAGGGTTTGTCTCAGTCTAAACTCTGCAAGTACCAGGAAAAAGCTTGATCCAGGCTGACATCACCAGTGTATTTTTCCAGTAAGGCTGCTTTAACTCCCTTTTTATAGCATCTTTACATTGCAATTTTTCTTCTGAGCCTGGTAGATATGCCGAAATATTACAAGTCTCTGGCTTTGCATGCTGCTACGGTTCTTCGGTCTGATACTGAGGAAATAATGTTTAACAATTCCCAGTGGGAAAGCTGGAATGGAGGGGGAGAAATCCAATATGTTGGTGCATATTTAGTCTTTTTCATCTTCAATGGGAAATATGATGGGGACTGGGCTATTTCTGCCATGTGAGAAGGTTAATCTAGCTTTTTTATTTGTACATATTCTCCCACTTTTACTATTTGCATTACTTTAGGCTCCAGATGGGACACTAGTGATTTTCAGCTCTGGTCTTTGGAGTGATTTCAGTCTCTGAAGTGAGTGTAAATGAAATTAGAAAGAAATGAAAAAGCCTGTAGGAAAGCCGTGTTGTCTCCTTGTGTATCATGTGTGCCTGCACCTGCTTTCTCCCCTGCCTCCTGTGAGGAAGCTTTTTGCACGTCACCCATGCTTGCATACCATGTAGTGTTGCAAATACGCTGGAAGAAATCACTCTAGATTATTTTTTAATAGCAACTACAGAGATTTTTGTCAATGTAAGTTCAGAGCACCCTGTAAGATTGCTTTGTATTTTCAGGTGTTCAGGATTTTTCTATTTTAAGGTACAAAAGTCGTGCCAGTGCAAATGGTCAGATGGTCAAAGGGAAAACAGGCCGGTGTCCTGGGCTTTAAATGTAAACAGGCAGTATGTAAAATAGAAAATTAAGAGGAAGAGAGATGAGAATGTGGTTAAAGGGTTAAGTTGGGATAAGGAATGAGAACCTAGTGCTGGTTCTGTCCCCACCTGGCACAATGTGTGTCTGTGTGTGTGTCTGTGTTACTTCACTGTGGCACTGAGGAGTAGGTGCACAAGCATCTGCTGAACATGGCAAGTGGAGTAAGCTTCTGTCTGCCTGTACCTCTCTAGATAAACACTCCTTTTAGAGGGGAATGTTCATCCTCAAGGCCTTCAAGATTTAGACACCTACTGACATCAAGACAACCACCTATTTAAAGGTTTGGTCCCTAATCCAAATTATGAGTTTGAGGTCTCACAGTAACTGGTGGAGAAAAGTAGACATCTGATAGTGATCTCACTTAAACACTAGGTTGAATGAAGTCATCTGCAAACTTGTTTACATTTAATAGATCTTGTACTAAATGCTGATTTAGATGACTCCAATTAGGTGAGACAAGTCCTACCTTCAAGCTGCCATGTATATGTGCTATTTTGTGCCTATGTTTCAGCTCCCCTCTGGTAAAAGCATTTTTCTGTCTCTGGGGCATGAGGAGATAGGTGTGTTGAATTGTGAAGAGCTTAGATGTCAGAGGAAGGGAACATACTGGGAGGTGAGGAAGTTGCGTTTAGGTACTCCAAGGTCACTCTGGGAACTTTTTCAGATAAACAACGAATCCAATGTGATGGAAGCGCAGGATGTGGAGCAAACACTAAAAAATAATTTTTAAAATGTACAGGGGAGAAAAGTGCGTGTAAAGAGCGTTCCCAAGATGCTATTAGTGAATGAGCATGAAAGGAAATGTCTTTCAGATGAGCAAAGAAAAGCAGAAGTAGCAGAGTCAATTACTCCAAGCCTGGGAAAGCAATTTGATATCCAAGAATTCAGATGAAATGTTGTGCCCCTTGGAGCTGGCTTTGGCCATAGGAAGTCTGTGGAAGCAGGATTTCTTTCTCCATTGTATGTGTCTGTTATATGTTACCAGAGACGTACATTCTTTCAAAAAACAGGTCATTTTATAACAGATGTGTGTTTAATTCTAAATAAACTAGATCCTAACTTTACAAGGTAAGCTGGTAAATGTGCTCCAGGCCAGGAGGACAAGGTAATTATTCCACACTTGAGGACCTTACCTATGTGGGTATTTTGGCTTTGATCGTGCAAGCTATTAATTTCATACCTAATCTGAAGCAGATGGGTTTTTCTGTTGAAGTCATTGCTTTCTGATCTGAAGTTTTTGACTGAACTGAGTTAGTATCAGATGAAATATTTGACATGAAGTTAGAAAAGCAATAAATTGAATCGTAGAATCACTTAGGTTGGAAAAGACCTTTTAAGCTCATTGAGGCCAATTGTTATGCAAACTGAAAAGTGGTTTCTGTTCATCTTAGAATCATAGAATGGCTTGGGTTGGAAGGGACCATTAAAGGTCATCTAGTCTAACCCTCCTGCAATAAGCAGGGACATCTTCAACTAGAGCAGGTTGCTCGGCGCCCTGTTCAACCTCACCTTGGATGTTTCCAGGGATGGAGCATCTACCACCTCTCAGGGCAAACTGTGCCAGTGTTTCATCACCCTCACTGTAAAAAAATTACTTTTTTACACTCTGAAGCTACCCTTTTCTAGTTTAAAACCATTACCCCATGTCCTATTGCAACAGAACCTGCTAGAAAGTCTGTCCCTATCTCTCTTAAAAGCCCTCTTTAATATTGAAAGGCCACAATAAGGTCTCCCCGAAGCTTTCTCTTCTCCAAGCTAACTACCCCAATTCTCTCAGCCTTTCTTTATAGGAGAGATATTCTATCCCTCTGATCATTGTTGTGGCTCTCCTATGGACATGCACCAACAGGTTCATGTCCTTTTTGTGCTGAGGACTCAAGAGCTTGACACAGTACTCCAGGTGTGGTCTCACCAGACCAGAGGGGGAATCACCTCACTTGACCTGCTGGCCACTCATCTTTTGATGTAGCTCAGGATGTCATTGGCTTTTTGGGCTTTGAGCACACATTGCCGGCTCATGTCCAGCATTTCATCCACCACCTCTCCCAAGTCCTCTGCAGGGCTGCTTTCAATCCCCCAGCCTGTGCTGATACCGGGGGTTGCCCTGACCCAGGTGCAGGACCTTGCATTTGGCCTTGTTGAACCTCATGAGGTACACCTGGGCCCACTTCTCCAGGCCCCTCTAAATAGCATTCTGTCCCCTGGGTGTGTTGTGCCCCCTTTGCCCTCTCCCTGCAGGTGCAGGGGTGGCTGCGGACGCTCTGGCCCCACCCCAGCCTCATCAGTGCCTCTTGTGATTGTGGCAGTCAGTCATGACTGAGGGACATCTGGCAGCTTCAGGACTTGCCACATACCCCCGGGCAGGGCCAGGTGAGCAGGTATGTCTTGCACCTTCCCCAGCTATGATAAACTTCCAGGTGTGACAGCAGTGATTGCTTTGTTGGCCAAATTCCTCCTAGTAGAACTGTAAAAAGAATTCTTTCATTATTTCCTTGCTTTTTTCCTTCTTAATATTCTCACTGTATTTTTTTTTTCCTACTAAATGTCACTCTGAAGAGATGATAAACAGTTGTAGAAGTGAGAATATTAAGTGACGCTCACTGTTAGGTTTGGATGTGCAGTGGTTTTGTGTTAGAGCATGGCTGGTTGTGAATGGCAACCCAGCAAAGGTGGAGCAAAGAGTAGACCAGTTTAACTGCTGGACTGACCTATGAACCAACTGGGTAACAGGGAATGAGAGATCTAGGACCTCTTTTATGCCTCTTGAAAAGTAATGGTGACATTTTCCTGATAGCGCAGGTTGCTTTTCTGATTGCTACACTTGACTTCAGAAATGAAGGGATGACTCTGAACTATCTAAAGGTTAATTAAAAGAGGAATATGAAATAAAGGCCAGATCTTCCCTCCTTTTTCATCTAGAAGCTTGCTGAAGGTCATTTGAATTTTAAGTCTGTAGGACTGAGCAGTTAAGGTGGTGTTCTGAGCTGATTTAGGTTGTAGTCTGAAATCTTTTGGCTTCATTTAATGACTGCTGTTTTTGTGTGATTGTTAACAAAGTTCTAACAGCTGGGTATAATCTAAGAACAAAAAGACTCACAGTTATTGAACCTGAACTTTTGTAGGTGGTGGTACCATAAAATACAGTGGTCAAGAATGGGAGATGATAGACCAGAATCATCAGACTAATTTTATGTGATAAACAAGTTTGACACATTTTATGGCAGGCATGTCTCTCTTCTGTTTTATGTGTTTCACTTTTATTTTCTGATCGGAACCAGATTTTTTATTAAGTAAGCATATTATAGGTTGGTAATATGTTCTGATATCAGCTAATGTAGGTTTCTGGTCCCTGACTTGGGGTTACAGCTATGCAATGGGACTTTGTGTTGTTTTTGTCTCCTGGCTCCAGTGGTAGGAAAGGATCTGCGGTGAACTGTGACAGCTCGCTTGGTCTGGGTCATAGCACTGCAGTGCGTGACATAAGCTGGACTTTCCCCACAATGTAGGTGTAGCGGTCACCAACATGAGCTATGAGGCTTACCCAACCCACAAGTGTGTAAAGATCATGACCATGGGGTTCACAGGACTCTGCAATGCACAAGGGCAGAGATCTGGGTTTCTGATAATTTCTTTATTATAAATTCTACAGGGCTCTAGTTCTGTACAGTACAAGCATTTTATATATTTATGTACAGATACGAACATGTCAAATTGCAACAAAACTACCACTAGAAAAGCAAATATATATATAACAGGTAAAGCATACATACGTATATTGCAAGTTATAACAAAATTTCAACTTCTGAAGGGAGTATTTACTTATAAACATTTGTTTGGGCACACCTATGAATATACTTGTGAGATGTTATGGGTAAAATACCAAACTGCTCCTAGGAGTGGGGCTAATCAATGATTGATTGCCCCAACCTGATGTCTCATTTAAAGATGACCCACAGAGGCCAGAGTCAGCAAGATGTCCCCTGCCAGGGTCCCATCTAGCTGGGAGATCTTGTGCAAAGAGGCTCTTGCAGAGAGGCTCCTTTTGGGTAGGTAGCAAGTTACTTTTTAAACCTTGTCAGTGTAGATACATAAGTGGGTGTAGGACATCAGTTCCCAGAATAGCTGCTGCTGACTTCTGTTTTCCTGGGAGGCAAGTTCATTTTCACAGTTTGTCCTGCAACCATCAAAGTTTCTTTGTCCTTCCAATTACTCCCGTTCAAGGAGCTTATCAGGGATGTCCTTCTCTGGTGATATGATTACTGGGTTGCCTTTGTGGCAGCTCCATCACTAGATATAGATCATGACTATATTAATAAAAAGAGGTGCTTGCAGAACTTCTGACAACCCAAGTGGTTTGACTGCAATGTTATAAACAGTACATTGTGTTCATATTCATAGGTATAGCATTTGTGATTCACTGGTTTAAAAGTTTATGGCTCAGTTCACAAACCTCAAGAACATAAAATTGATTGTTCCTTAACGTACTGAGGAGCTTGTGATTTGAGACCTCTGGGGTTAGCATCTGGTATCTAAAATTTTATGTATTTAATGTTTTCATAGTCAATGCATTTCAACCAGTCCCTATAATCTATTTCATAGAGGCAGCAATCCATCTTGTTTGCTTGACCTAAACATTCTATTGATACTGGAGAGCTACAAAGTGGTGTTTGAGTCTGTTACACTTGTGTAGTAAATCTGTCAATCTGGAGGTATAAGCAAACCCTCAACTGTTGGTGCTTGTGTGCAAACATTGAGAAGACTTGTTTCCCAATAGCTACATAATGAAAGCAACAAGCAGCTAAAGGGTCAAGATAATAAATAAGATTCACTGTTATTTAATTAGTATTTCCATGTTCAATGATTGGTGAATTCTGTATGGGATGGTAGGAGGCAAAACCAGACCATCCTTCAGAATCCTTTGCCTAGAATATATGGACCTGTCCTCATTCCTCTGTAGTCTGCGTTCAGTAGAAAAGACAATTAAGCAAATGACTTGTAATTTTTCAAAACACCAAACTGATTTAGGTGTCCAGCTGTTAATGCTGATGGAAGCACATAAGCATAAATAAGGTATCCTCCTATGAAACTTAGGCTATGAAATTGTTTTGGTTTAGGGTTTAAGAAACTTCTGAAAATAGTTCTTGGCAAGATGGAGAAGCTGTAATACTGAGCTCTGAATGAGACAGGCTGACATACTAGGCTCATGGGAAACTTAGTTGAAGGGAAGATAATGAATGTCATACTGTTACACCAGAATGGAAAATATACAGAAAGATAAAATGGGCTACATTGATAGTAAAGCAGCATTTTGTGTTGAATCGTGGAGTAGCAAAACTGGCAAGCTGATAGCACAGATTCAATGTGGACCTATGTTCTAAACCTTGACAGATTTTTAAAACAAGGAGCAGTCTGTTACTAGTAAGCTAATCAGGATACTTACGCTAAACTTGATATGTTGAAGGCTTAAACTTATTCTCTTCTGGGTAACTTACTTTTGCTAGGAAATTATTTTCCTAAATATTTTTTTTTGCAGAAATTAGTGTAATAATGGGCCCAAAAAAATCTATGCTTGTCTTCAAGTGCAGTCACCGTTACTTGTTACAAGGTCACTGATGCTCAATATATTCCAGAACTTCAAATCTCATGGCAGGTATTGCCTTTTTTTAAAGCATGTTTTAGACTCTCTGCTCAAAGCCTAGGAATAGCACGTGTGGAGCAGAAGCTCTGTAAATGCAGGTTGATAAGCAGAATATGCCTTGTGTTCTTTACTTGTTCCTGATGGTTGTAGTTTGCTGATATTTAATGCTGCTTAGAAAAATAGCCGCACTCATTTTCAATTGCTGTGTCCTGTTACTGGGAGTGTAACTAAGCTTTTGCTAGTTATTCCTCTCTTTTTCCTTGGTTCTTCAGTCCTTGTTTTGTGGGCTTTTCGATGAAGAGCTTTTTCTGCTCTTTTTTTTTTTTTTAATGGATCTATGTTTTAAGAAATCCACAGATCAGTCTTTCTGGTTATAACTGGCTTTATTAGTATCATAGCCCAGTGATTTGCAATATGGCTCAGCTGTAAGTTATTAAAACTTTTCCAAGATTGGCATCCTTGCACAGAGAGCCAGCCAAGCCCCAAACCTGTGTTGCTGTAAGCAAACTGCTAAGCAAGAGGTGACCTACTGAGGGATTTCAATCAGCTGCTGTGATTGATGGAAAGGGTAAAGTAGGCTGTCACATCAAATAAGGGCCAGAAACCTCATGAAGGGAGAATTCAGTTGTCCCTATAGTCATTTGACCACTACGTTTAACCCCCACCTACTTTCAGAGATTCGCAAAGGACATCAGAGGTGGCAGGAATGACATTGTCTCTAACACTGGTAATTTTCAATATGACCTGTAACACTGGTAAGAAAGCCTTTGTTTTGTATTAGTAAAGTGCATGTCTGGTTTAGTTGTTTCAACTATAACAGAACCCCAAGCAGGGTAATGATTTGGTCTTTAAGTGCTTCATTTCTGAAGCAGCCAGAATAAATGGTCAGAAGCTTTCAGTTAAATTGCCAATTAAAAGTTTAAGAGCACATGATGTGATGCTGGGTGTTTTACTGTTTGGCAATGCTTTGTCCAGTATTAGTGGGTACACCTCAAGTAAACTGTGAAGTGGGTAAATGATTTTTGAACTCTGAGAACGTTGTGGGTTGCTTTTTGTTTGTTTTTTTTTTTTTTTGCCAGTGGTGAACCTGTAGAGCTGGTGGCAGATGCAACAGGGCAGCAGCCTCTCAGCTCTGTGAGGGTGGTGAAAGGAGGATCACAGGAGCACTCTTGGAAACTTGGGGCTCAGGCTGTGGTTTGAAACAGAAAAATGTGTGAATTAAAGCAGTGTATGGGGCCAAAACAGCAGTCCCAGTGCCCAGCAGGACATATCCAGGATGAGCATTCAGGGCAGACATGCCTGATACTGGAAGCTTTGCTTGACTTACACTCTTTGTTTCCATAATCCAAGCAAATGTTGAAGTGTATACTGAAAAGATAAGAAGGTTCCCCAGGAGTATTCTTGTTCTAACATTATTAACCAATCCTGTAATATTTTCTGATCTTTTTCTGCTATAGAGCAGAGTGATGAATAAATATTTTGAGAATCAATAAATCTGTTCAGTATGTACTTATTTGGAGTCCATGATTAAGTAACCTTGATAATTCAGTACCTGGTGTGTTTTTGGTTTGGGCTGGTTTTTTTTTCATCAAACAAACAAAAAAAACTCGTCTACTTTTCCTAGGGAATGTTATTGGTAGCAAAGTCATTAGGGCTTCCATGTCAGTTCTGAGCCAAGTTCTGAAAATCCCTGAATGCTTAGGGGTAAATTTCTAGACTACATCATTACAGAAGAACTGTATGGAGAATACACTTTTTTTTTTTTTTTTTTCAGATAGAAAGTGCCTGGGGAGTTTACCCCTGAGTATTCAAATTAGTCATTAATCAAAAAAGCAATTTGTTGGGCATTTGAAAACCATTACCAGTTTAAAAGACTTAGTTTCTGTTTTAACAGATTTCAGCCAGCAAGAAAACTTCAGCTATCACTAGAGAATATCCAATCTACACAGCAATTTAAACACTATCTCCAACAACCATACGTGGCTTACTTTTCACAGCTTTTTGTAACCTTTCTTATTATATAGTATTTATTCATAGCAGAGCAATATAACCTTCAGTAAAACAAGTATGTTTAATGTGTTGGATCTGGCATGTTCAAAGGCAGTCTGCAAAGTTCCTCAAAGTTGGTGTGGAGCATCTTGCCATGAAGTCCAATGGCAGCTCCAAGCTGAGTTCATGTATGCTTGCATAGAGGCTCTGCAGGGAAAAATGTCGTTGGTGGTAGGACAAAGGCTATAGTTGTTTTCAGAATGTTATTACTTGCTCTTTTATGTGACAATAATGCTATGAGTTTGATCCAGTGTACCTTTACAGGAGTATTTCCATGTGGTATTTAATAAACCTACCCTCAGAAAACTGGCAATTAATGAGCAGCTGTGAAATTTGCTATTCTTTGTACAGATGTGTAAGATACCTGGAGCAGCTTCCGCTGAGGTGTTTTAGGAAAAGGTTAAGAATTATCATTGCTACAGAGGTATAGCTGCGGAGACTGATAGCGAGGAGCAGATGGCAGTTATAGTAATGTAAGATTCAGAATTGCTGTACCTTTCAGTCTTAGGCTTGAGAAAATGCCTGCATATAGATATATTGTTTTGCTAACCCATACAAGTTTTGTTATTTGGGTACATTTTCTTAGAAAGGATTATTTGCACTTGCTATAAAAAAGTGAATGTGTTTCAAAATGAAATGAAGTCATTAGTCATATAAAACATCTCCCTGTTTTTTCTTGTCTGTAGCAACAAAAACCTCCTTCCTAGGAGGGCTTTTCTTTTCCTTGCTGTGAGGCAATAAAACGCATTTCATGTTTAAAAATCATATATATATTCTGTGCTCAATTCCTTATGGAATTTTTGTGAAGGTAATTTACTATTGCACATCTGATATTTCTACATTGGCTCATATATATATATATATATAAAACATATATATTTCAGGTTTCTCTTTTGTTTCTGTGAGGGCAGACAACAGTTCCTTAGAGTTATGGGGTGAGCAAAAATAAAGCTTTAGCCTTTTTGGAAGATGGCTTGATTTCGTCTTCACTAAGGTTCAGTAAGTTAGAGTTTGGACCAGTCAATAAAAAGAATGTATGGATGCATTCCTGCAAACATTGCACAGATCAGATGCAAATTAGGAAATTTGACAGGTAAATGATCAATCAAACAGAATTACACAATCAAAGAATCGTGTAGGTTAGAAGAGATCTTTAAGATCCTCAAGTGCAGCCATTAACCCAGCACTGCCAGGTCGCCACTAAACCATGTCCTGCAGCACCACATCTGCACATCTTTTAAGTATCTCCAGGGATGGTGACTCCACCACTTCTCTGGGCAGCCTGTTCCAGGGCTTTGCAACTCAGTGATGAAATTCTTCCTTATATTCAAGCTAAGCCTCCCCTGGCATGATCTGAGGCTGTTGCCTGTTGTCCTATACTTGCTTCATGGGAGAACAGACCGACCCCCACCTTGCTGCAACCTCCTTTGAGGTAGTTATAGAAAGCGATAAGGTCTCCCCTGAGCCCGCTTTTCTCTCAGCTAAACAACCCCAAGTTGTCTTCAATATAGGTGAAAACTCAAAACTATTTCAGATAGCGTCTGTAGTATTTGTAGATCAGAAGCTTTTACAGAAATAATGAAAATGTTGCACAATATTATGGACAAAAATACAGACAATCCTGAAAGGTCAGTATCACCTCACTCTGCTGAAAGTCCTTTTATTTTTCCTTCTAATTTCTCTGTGAAAATATGAGTGATCACAGGAAACACAGCAATATTTTAAAAACTCTTCAACGTTTATAGTTTTCCAGAGCCTGCTGATTTCCAAAGCTTTACCCAAACTCTCAGTATGAAGGAAAACAAATATAGTGGAGAAGTCAATAGATCTTCACAGGCAAAAGGTGTAGTCAGTGAAGAAGCTGAAAATATTATTCTGGACCACAATGTTTTTGCTCTGTAATAAAAAAATTGTTTCAGATAATTGAAGATGTGTGTTGGGGTTGGGGGTAACTTGAAGAAATCTTTGGTTTTATGCCTACTATGTTTAAAGAAATTAGGAAGCAAAACCACTAGATAGCTAATTAAGGGGATCAGCACATGTGAAGTTACCCAACTGAGATTAACCAGAGTGAGAAGGAATCTGCAAAATTCCTGTAAGGGCTCAAACATCCAAGGGGAATTTTACTCTGGCCTATAATTTTGGCAGTTATACTGTGGTTGTGCCCAAATCTCATAATATGCCTCTGCACTAACACGTCTTATCTATTGACATCCAATTGGAATTAATAAATGCTGTATTCGTGATACGTTCTCTGTAAACTACATCTGTAAAAATAGTGAGGTGCTGTGCTTTATTTTTCCTATTTCTAGGTGCAGAAGTGATACTTGTATATATATTTTTCTCAAACGTATGACAGGATTGTGTCTCACTATGTCTTTTCTCTGTCATTCAGTTATTCTGTGGAGTGACCAGCAGCTTTTTATTCAGTCTGCCTAGCCAGATTTCTTCCCACAAAAGCTAGAATGCTACAGAAGAGGAGGATGTGTGCCAGAATCTTGTGTTGTTGTCATGAGAAGGAGTAATGCTACTGCATCACTCTAACAAATTAGTTGGACACCATTTAAGAAAAATAAATTGAAGGCAGTTGTTCAAAGAGGAGCGAATGGCAAGGGATGTAGCAGGAGAGATAAGAGAAAATTGCAGAGTAGTAATTTTACCAAGAAACATTCGGTATTCTCATTGCATTTAAATCTTTGATTCTCTAAAAGCTTATTTCAGGTAGTATAGTAACATCTTGCTGATCATCCAGCAACTGATCTAAATATTTTAAATTGGATCTAACGCACTAGTTTTGCCGACATTTTAAACCTCAATATTAGTGTTACCTATTGGCTCAGCCACTAGATCTGCATTTGAAGTGCTTGGTCTCCCTAATCTCCAACATTATCCATAAAATGCAACTCTGTGTGGCTCTATGTGGAAGTATAAAAGAACTGCAGGACGTCCTTTAATAGATCATCAGTAGGACTGATATGCAATGACTTCAGAAGAAATCAGCTCTCTTCAGAGAAAGAAACAGAACAGTCATATCAAATTTTTAAAATATTTTTTTCCTAGAATTTAAAAATAAACTTCCTGACCATCATGCATGAATGCTTGATCTCACTATACTAGTTCTGACATTTGGAGAAAACCTGTACCACTGCTCTCGTCTAGTGTACTTGACATGCTATATGTTTAGAGTACAGTTAGTTAAGGATTCTTTGGAGAAAATGTTTTAAAAGTAATATAGACATGTGGGTATGTCAATAAGACACCATAACTCAATGGGCAGTAGAAAATGGCTCAGAGCAAGTTCCTTACTCATCATTTAGTATTGACTAAGTAAAATTTGGAAATGTGGTCTTTTTTTCAACGGTAGTAAAAGTGAAGCAGAGATGCAAGCTAAGTGTAGTATTTCCTTTTCAAGTATAAAAACAACATATTGAAGAAACCTTAAAGAAAAAAAGAAATTCAAATATCTGAAAAGTTGAATTCTAGAGCTTTTGGAAGAGATATGGAGTATAGAAAGAATGCCATCTAAAATTACTATAGTGAAATAAATTACTGAGGAAAGCATAGGGAGTCAATAAAATTTCTGTGTCGTAACTTCTTAATGATTAAATTACTTTAGGCTTAGTCCAACAATATCAAAACTGTCCCTAAGGTAGGAAAAAAGCTTCAGAAATCACAGAGGAACTTACCTCAGTTTTCCAGATGAGACTTAAGTAAAAGTAAAAAAAAATTAATCAGCTAAAATCAGAAAAAAACATTGTGTATTTAAATAAGGCCAGGGGAGGAAGTGGTGGCAGAACCAGTTTACTGTTGCAGAAAAGTTTTAAGACTGTACATTTTTCCTTTTTAAATGGACTTCTAAGAGTGGTATCTTGTAGCAATGTTGGGCTGTGGAAATGCAGAATTCTCCTGCAATTTAACATGTTTTGAGGGAATGCCTGAATTCCAGTGTGAAGCTGGTGTGAGTTTTGGACTGGCGACTGTTTTTTGTGGAACTTGTTCACGTATGAAAGCCGGCCCTTAAATAGGATGCATATTTGCTGAAATTCCAAGTAAATTGATGTAGACTGGGGAATGAGTTGATAAAGGATTTATTCCTATGACCTACGAAATTAACATGCTACTTTTCAGTAGTATCTGACTGCAAGAGCAACTGCTTGAAATTAGAATGTCCTGTGTTCCTTGTGGATTCCCTCACCCTTTCGTGCACTGAGGAGCGTGGAAAACTTTGTGCAGCCCAACAGATGAATGAGGCAGCCTGAGAGCTGAATCCCAAGTCATCAGTAGATGAAAAAATGAAGATAATGGTATTTCCATTCTATTCCATCTGTCTTTGGTTTTACAGCCAAAACTTTCTCCTCGTGCTACTCTACTGAGTCAAATATACATGCATATGTGGATCTGGTTGTGGAATCTGGGGTGGATATGACTGAGTTTATAAATTAAGTTGCAGAGCTGGCGGATTTTGTGCTTTGAACTGTGTGGTTGTGGCAGGAGACTGGACTTTGTAGTCAGGAAAGGCTTGTTAAAAACTGTGCACTGATGTGCTATGAGATACTCAGAAGCCAGAGCTTTATAATCTAGTAAGGAAACTAACTAGACTGTATACAACTGTGAGATTTGAAATGCTATCCTGCCTCTTCTGAAAGAATAACAAGTTTTAAAATGCAATTGAAAGCCCGTGTATACAGAGAAAGTAGGTAATTTGATTTGTTTGCAAAGTAAAAGGAAAATTTAGTCTCTGCTGTCCATGTTCTGGAAAATTAGATTTATTCATAGCATAAGTCCAAAAAGGTAAGTGTCATGATGCCAGGGATGAACTTCCTTGTATGACCTAAATTCACAGTCAGAATGTACTGCTTTATTTGTGGTGGTTCTTTCTGTCCCTGGTGGAACTGTTTTTCCAGTTGCCATTTGTTTCAGAAGATAACAGATACCATAGAGGAGTGCTCTATGAAATGCCACCTTCAGGAAAAATTGCAGTAGTTTTAACTAGCCCCAAAATACAACTATAACTCAGTGCCAAATCCCTAACATATTCAAAGGGGTAAAAGCAAGTTGAAAGGGGTTTTTCTTACCTTTGTTTTCATCAGTAAAGTTGGATTTTACTCTTAATGAAAACGTCTCACTGTGTGACCCACTGAAGCAGGTGGGGCTTTGATTAAAGTCTTCCACTGTCTTCAGACTTCCTGCTTAGCACACATAGGGATCCTAAACAGATGTCCCCAGTGTCTTATGTTCCCATTACATCCGCACTAAAGGAGGGGCAAGGTGAGCAAAGCTGATTTCAGAACCTAGTTTGGTGCACAAGTTCCTGCTGGGGGGAAAGAAACTGTAAAGCTACAGTGGAACAATGTCCTGATATGTGGACGCGTGGCGCCTGACTCTTCCTCAGCTGGAAATTTCCTTTGGCTGATAGACTACAGTTTGTTCATACAATTGGAAGTGTCCACCTCTGACTGGATGCTGTTCTGTCCTGCTCAGCATGGTTCCAGAGCTATATAAAGCAGTTTCTTGAAAACTACAGAGAGAATCTTTTTTTCACGTTAGGAGAGAGCTCTCGCCTCAGACTTTGTTTCTTGCCATGATGGACTTGGAAGCAGGTGTCTGGAGCTGCAGTGCTGAGAGCTGTCACAGACAGGCAGTGGAGACCTGAACTTCTTGCCACTAAGAGGCAGGGTGTAAAGCTACCGAGGTGGTTGACAAAATTAGTTTTTTGATGGCTCCCAACGGCAGGGTTAAATTAGGACATTGCAGTTCCTTGAGAGTTAAATAATTTTTAAAAGCAAATCCCATATGTGGTGTTGCAAACAAAGGAAATGGTGAAGAGACATTTGTCTTGCTTCTCCACATTTTTAAATGAAAGCTGCACGGTAAAATGATGCATGAGTTTTATACCTATTTACACAAATACATGCATATTTATGCCACACATTTCCCTGAAGTGTACCTGAGGCAAAGTGAACACTGAAGTCTAATTCTTCTTTTTGCATAAATGTCTAAATTCTGTCTTCCTCTTCTGGAGTTTCTCTTTTTCTGCATCTTAAATGCATAAAGGATCCAAAGAAAGCATCAGGATGGTTTTATTCTAATAGCAGCTTTAATCACGAATACTGCACTGGTCTCTATGAAGCTGCATTATCTGAACATTGTTATTGAAGCACTTACTCCATTTTTATGTAGTCCTTCAGGTTAAACATCCTTTCTATTAAACATGACTATTTACATGTCTGTAACTGAAAAGAGAATAAATAGTTCATGATCTGACCTATAAATAAATATTTATTCTTCCTAAGATAGTAAGCCATTGTGTGAGACTTGGGAAAAATAACTCTGCCTCTCTGTATTTCCTGACAGCTGTGAAACAATTCTACTTCAAAAGTCACAGGATTAGAATTTCAAAATACCTTACAAGCTGGGAGTAGAGCTTTCATGTTTTTAAAACATTAGCAGAGAACTAAGTGAGAAAGAAGCTGGAAATGATTCTAGGAAGTGTCGGGAGAATAGTAATTTTCATTTGTACAGGACTCGAAAAATGTGACATTCTTCTTTTAGAAAAGTTGGAATGAACACCTTAGTTCTCTTGGAACAAAACAGAGAGGAAAAAAAGACCCCTAACGCTCCTTGGAGACCCACACATCAAGTTTGGCAATGGTTTCAGCAGCAGAGCTAAAGTGTGGACGTCAGGAGTGTGAAAGGATCCTTTCAGAGGCTACAGGGAAGAGTTTTCCATACTTGAGCTGTTACTGCAGCCCAGATGACAAGTCATAGGAGAAATCAGTCCATCACTTTGCAACTGGTTCCTGGGTAGAAAAATCAGCTCTACCCAGTTTATATGAATTGGTTTTAGAAGTTATAGTGAATGATTGCTTTTGTTTAGTCCTATGAGTAATGTCCCTTTCCCTATTAAATGTGACTTTTTATATAGCTGCGAACATCTGCCATAAGGCCCAGAAGGAGGACACTACACTTGGCAAAGCACGGCATGAACTTAAGGAATATATTGTTGTGAGATGGTAAAGAATTGAGGAACCCAGTCTTGCCCTGGTATTTATCTGTGCTCCTTGGAAAGCTGACAAAAGATGTAAGGGACAGGCAAGATAATTTTGCTGGTTGAAAAGAATGAGTTAGTGGGACTGTAAACAATTAGCCAGGTGCTGTTCCAAGGTAGAATGCTGAAATGGCCACTCTGTGACTCTGTTAAGTAAGAATTAGAACCTAACATATAATTGGACTTGTCAGTGCGGAGGTTCTCAGACAAATCTGCTTTTGTTTGCAGCAGAGTTCGAGGTCTGGTTGATAAAGACAGCTGTGTCAATATTAGATACTTTGATTTCTCTGAGGCATTTAATTTAGTACCACATAACATTTCAATTTTAAAACACTGCATTATCTAGCATTAACAGGCTACACAGCAGATGGATTAGAAACTGGCTCGCTGACAGGTATCAAAATGAAGTTGCTAATGGGGAGAGATCAATGAGAAATGCCATTTCTGTGATGGTCTCCTGGGGGCCAGGGCTACTTTATATTTTTATCATTGATCCAGACATTGATGTAAAATCCTTAGTGGTGAAAGACGTAAAGGTCTGTGAGGTAGCAAATAATGGAGACAAGTAATTGGAGAAATATGAATCTTGCCATGATGGGTTAATGCTGCTGTAGGATGGGGGTGCCACATTACTGCTGTGATTTCAAATGCCTGTGACAACCAAATACTGTCGGTAGCCTCATGCTTGGCCTGCTGTGGAGTTGTCTAACTCTGCTACATGTTCCTCTTCTTCAGCAATTCTCCCTCCCCTCCCCAGCAAAACCTAGTCTGAAGCTGCTCAGTGTAAGGAACATGTGGGTCATGGGAAGGACAAAGTTAATGGTGATGTTCTGCTGCAGCAGTTCCCGTAAATAAAGTCAAGCAAAAGGTGGACCTCTCATACCAGACAGTGATGTTCTTTGGGCAGGTTAAGTCAGATCAGCTGGAGAAAGATATTTTTCTTTTTTTTTTTTGTTTTTTCTCTTACCTCTGAAAAGGCAGTGTCCCCTTTTCTCAGAGCTACTTGCTAACAACCTGCCGGAATGTGCTGTATGCTGTTAATAGCACTTTTTTACACAAATACCAAACTCAGGTTAGAATTGGAGAAAGGTTGTTTTTGGAAGGAACTTTGTAGTCCAATCTCCTGTTCAAGACAGGACAACTTTGAAACTAGGCCAGATTGCTCAGAGCCTTGCCCAGTTGAGCTTTAAAACTTTCAAAGGTCGGAACTTTTCCATCTCTTCTGGGCAACCTGTTCTCATGTTTGGACCACACAGGTGAAGACTTTTTTTTTCTGTTGTGCCCGAAGACAATTTTCCACTTTGCATCTTGCAGCTCTTGCTTCTTGTCCATTCACAGCAAGTATACAAGGAGAATGTGAACTGTTTGAACTATTTATCAGCTATAGTTGATATAAATACCTCAGGTTAGTTCCTTGTTAGGATTTTGAACATTTGTAGAGGTGTACAGTTAGGTCTCTAGGTATTTAGCGCTAAATGCCTTAAGAATTTAGAAAGGGAAAATTGTTCCTAGAAATGTATTTATATCCACTAAAAATTATACTTCGGTGCATTTGTAATTTGTAGTTCTCCTAAATGGACTCCAAAGGAAGAAAATAATATTTATAAGTTTTCCTGTCTTATTGTTACTGGTTTTTATCTACACAACAATAAATACCATAGTCATAGAGTGTGCTGATATTTTCCATAGTGTGTGAGGTTATTTTGTAGATATTTACTCAGGGCACAGTTCTGCATGATTGGTTAGATGCTTTGTGTAATTTTTGCTTGTTTTGTGGTGTCAGCAACAGGATATTGCCCTGGCTGAATAGATGTTCTGGGTGTTAAAGTCATTAATTTGAATGGAACCCTGGTGCATGTATATTGTTTTTTAACTGCTTGAATATATTAATATTTGTTATCATACTTCAACATCTACATATCTAATTCTGATGGCTTCTGAGAGTATTATTGGTACTTCTCTCTGATTTGATTTATATCTACAATAAATAGCAGCCCCTAACTACTTCTACTCCAGCAGCAGAATTGCCCTTATCTACATTCACGCTCTCTACAATCTTTATAATACCCATAGAGGCAGGTCCTCTTGCTTCCTGCCCTCAACAAGAAGTAATTTTTTCAGCTCATCCCTCCAAACCCCAGTTAAAGAAGTTTCTATGCCTGAGTAGTTCTGAACTAGTTATAAAATACGCTGGGCAGGGACCAAACTCATGCCTCTCAGCCTTTCATCAGTTTTAATACAGAAAAGTGGCATTGCATATGTAAGAAAATATCTAAGAATAATCAGAAATTTAAAAAGCTATGGAAGTGGATAATTTGGTCCTCATAAAAAGTGTCATAACTGCTCTCCTAGTGTTTAATTTTGAAATTGCTATTATGAGAATGGGATTTTTCAGAAAGAAAAAACTGGAAAATTGACCTGTGGAATTTTTGAGTCAGACACATAACTGCTTTGCCAGAGTTTGTTCTATGCAGAACACGAAATTCCATTTCAGCTGAACTATATTATTAGACTTAGTTTTTACCACTTCAAATTTGTGCCTTAAACTGTTCCCATTCGTTAGTTTAAACCTTGTTGTGTTACAGTTAAATCTAGCTTGATCATAATTTTGACAATCCAGTTAGAAATGAAATTTAGTAGGAAAGAAAGCTACTGAATAGTTACCTTCTGCCTTTAGCTATGTAAATACATGCATATATACATATATATGAAAAAACCTATATATAGTTGAACCTCTGAGAAAGCAAGAAAGGTCTAGAAATCTCCAGACTTTGAATTTAGAGTTCTTTAAATACAAAAAGCTCAAGTGGGTTTGAGTGAAACAGTATTTTGGCCAGTTGTGTATGCAGTTTTGTATTTTGCTTAGCCTTGGAAGGGTATAGGAATAAAAGTGCTTCAGTATTGCTTAGGAATGTGGCACTGAGAAGAGGAAGATTATCAGTTTTATGTTATTCTTCATGGCTCATTCCAACTGAGGATATTCTGTGATTTGGCATGCTGTTTTTGTTCATTCAGGTGTTATGACAAACAACCTGTCACCATCAATGAAATCTTAGTTTGATTCATACCTTCTAATTTCATATTATGCTTCAGTTTTGGATCCAATTTTTGGAATTAGACCCTAAAAGGTTATAGTTATGAAGTAGGTAGCTGCTTAAGGCACGGAATAAATCCAGAGTCTGCTTTTATGCTGGTAACCACACGAAGGACAGAAACGGTACAAATACTAATAGTAATAATAAATGTTCATCAGAACTGTTTTTTCAAAGGTAAATACAGTTTGAGCTGTTTAGCTGAAAAATCCTTCCAGTGAAAAATAGGGGCTTGTCAAGAAACCAAACACCCTTTGCCTAGCTGTTTTGATTTCATACTTAAAATAAACACATCTGTGAAAAAAATCTTCAGGTTATTTGATGGGGGACTATTGAAGTTCTGCCCTCTTCCACAAATTGGCACTGCCGATTTGAATGGACTGTAAGTTCTCCACCCAGACCATGTTTTTTGTTAGGCTGACCATAAGGTCGGAGCCCTGTGTGAACCTGCTCCTCTGGCAGGGGAGCTGTTCCTAAGAGTGAATGGAAGAAAATGGGGGAGTTGGGAGTTGCTGGGAGCCACTAGGGTAGCATACACACTTTTAAACTAAATAATACATTAGCTGAATTAGACTTTGACTTGAAGGGTGAAATTTTTTATAAAGCCAGCCCTCTCTTTCTACTACCTCCAGTAGGCCTTAAAGTGGGCGTATAATTGTAATGTGCACATTTAGGAGATGTTTATACTGCTTAGGTTTCTGTTGGGCTTAAGACCTTCAATCTTAGATACTCATTGATAAGAAGCAAATCACTTTTGTTCAGTGCATACGCTTTAAAATTTGGAGTACTTGGACATACAGATATATCATTTTTACAGATAGTTCTAAAATTATTTTACTGCAGTTTTGACATATCTCATTTAAGATGACACTTTTAAAATCATCTTTCATCATCCAATTTCATTTGCAGGGAGAATTTTTATTGGCTAGATGAATTATATTTTAAATTTGACTTAATTTACTGTGTGTTAATTTGTTATTCACACTTTAAATCTTGCTCTAAACTGATAAAATTATTTGTTTTCCATGTGGGAAAGGATTTTATGCAGTTGAAACACATTCTTTATTAGTACAGAGTTGTTCTGGCTTTCTTTTTAATGCTGTAGGATTTCTAGTCAGATTATTAGTTGTCTCTGGGTGAGGAAAAGACTGTGTTTGAATGGCTGCTCCTTTTAATCCAAATAATCCTGGTCTCTAAAGAGATTAACATAAACATGTATAGTTGCTTCCTTTTGCCTATGCTTTTATGATTTGGTTAGTTAGACTATATGCCATATCTTTCTGAGAGCAAACCATAAAATAAACTAAAACTCTGAAAAATCAATGGCTAATTAAAACAATAACTGGCCGAGAAATCAGCACTGACTGGGTCAGAAATGAATTATTTATTGTTCACAACATAGACTGAGTCAGAAATAGATTATTGTTCACGTAAGAGATAACCCAAGATTCTATACTGAAGCCTACGCAAGCTGTTGTATTGACTTTCTTGCACAGCCCCAGTGAAATTCTAAGCTGGGTAATTTGCCTGAGGAACAAATTTCATGTGAAATAACCATGCATTTTAAGTGTCGATGGGAACTTCTCATTTGTGAGATGCAGCAGACAGATATAATCTTGTAGTTGATTGTGCTTATGCTGCTAAAACATGAAATGCATCTAATCTGTTTTGTGGTCTCAGTAAACACTGCTGGAAGAAATAGTAAAAGCGGATAGTTGTTCAAATTTGTTTTAAAACTGTAAATACTGCCCTTACTGATGAAGAGCATTGCATGCAAATGTTATATAGTTAATTTACATCCCTTTTTTGTTCTAAGTGCTCAGCATCTTAATTTGGCCTATTTTAAACAAAGAAACTTTTTCTTGTGCGCACAACTGATCTCAGTAATAATGTAGCTCAAATGACAACACTTTTTTCTTGTGAGATGCTGATTTGTTGGCTAATGTGTCATTAAAGAAGCTTCAACACTTAGGTAAAAAGAGCTGCTGCAGTGGTCTGCAGCATACATAATGTCATATCTCTGTACACATATTACGGCTGCCTTCAATTAATTGGCACTGTTTTCTGCCACTCTTAATACCTCAAGCAATACCTTGCTTTCAAAGTAGCTCTCAAGCTCTTCACCATATCAGTAAGGGTCTTGCAATCTTGACTGCAAATTCTGTCTAAATTAATCTGTGGTCCTGCTTCAGCTCTTTTTTGATTCTTTGTCAATAGTTTATTTAAGGTACCACAAATACTGTGGGATTTGGACCAGGATAAAATGCAAATGCATACAGGAGATCTGAATTTAAGGGAATTAAATAAGTTCAGCTATTTGACATCTAATAACTTTAAAAGAAAGCAGCAAAAATTTCAGACTATCTACCCTCATTATGATGGTGGACTAAGTTATGAAATGTAAGTTGAGCGTGATTGGAATTTTCCCTGAAATAAGTTTCACTCTGCACAAGTTCACATATTGTTTCAGCTTGAAACATACTTTGTGAAAAGTTTTGTTTGGAAGACCTTGTCCACTGTTAAAAAAAAAAAATACAAAGGTAACTGGAGCATATGTCTAAATATTTTAATATTTTAGCTAGTTATCCATTAAACAAAACAAAACCCCAACCTAAAATAGAATGCACAGAGGATTCAACCCGAACTCAGCCTTTGAACACACTGAAGAGTTTGCTGAAGAAAAGACAGTTTCTAAGTATGAGCTATTGACAATAAGATGTATTTTCATTTAGTAACCAGAAAAATCCATTCCTAGAAATGGAATGCTCTGGTGCTCTATCATTATTACTCCTAGATAGTTAACTTTAAGATATTTTGAGTCTCAAATTAAATGTCAAAATCATTTGGCACTGAAAATGTGTCTCTGCCTAATGCAGAAAGCAAATAACTCTGTATGGCATATTTTCCATTTGCAAATCCTCTAACAGTGCCAGGAATAGTAATCTATCACAATTGCTTTTCTGGAAAAAATAAAACTTGTAAAATGTATTCTATTTTTAATAATAATACTTAAATTCTTATATATTATATTATTTTGCTAAATAGTTTGGAAAAATTGAAGGACTGCATAGATATTTAAATACTAATTGAAATATTCTTGAATTTTAAGCAGCTCTCTCTGCAGCACCTTGATGAGATGCTGCAAAGTTGAGATTTCCTAGGGTCATTAAGATAAATAGTAAATTCTCTTCCATACCCTTGAATCCCAAGGACTACTCCATGTGAATGAAACACCAGGGAGCCATGCAGCATAAAATACTGATTACTGTCCTCCTATACTCTGAGCTAAGCTCCTTATTCCAATTTGGCTTTCTACTTTTCATATTTTTAGATATACTGCCAAAAGGGCGGTGATTTGTGAGAAGGAAATGCTGATAAACCATCATTGCATGGGTTGTCGCTTTCAGACTTCAGCAAGGTTACGGAGAAGTGGAAGAGCGCATCACAAGAAAGATGGGAGAATGGCCCTCTAAGTACACAAGCGACTCAGTGAGTTATTGCCATCGCATTTTATAACTTTGAAAGCAAAATAGATGAAGAATGTGAGATAAGACTAGTAGTGAATATTTTCATTGGGACCAGAGTGTGAAAAACAAGGTCTCGAGGTGTGATGGACTGTTTTTGCTGTCATGAGTGTGAGAGAGTGGCTCTCAAATGTTTTCCACAAGTGCTAATTTTTAAGTGAGGACATCATACCTGTGTTCAGTGCTCCAGGTAGCAGCTTCCTACCACTTCTTCATGATCCCCTATATGTATATAGTATAACATTATTTTATCATGTAGAGAGAATATCAGAGGGCAAGATCATGAGACTGAAGTTTGTTGAAAGATGTTGAGCACTGAAGAGAGGAGAGCTTGAATCTAGCCTTCAACTTCCATTTCAAGCCAAGCAAATGAAAGAAATGGATCATGTGGATACTACTCCCAGTTCTCCCCTCTATTCCTAAAGATAAGACAAGTCAAGTGATGGAAAACTGGGATATATTCTTCCAGTAACAGCTGCTTCTTTGATAATTCCTTAATTCACAGTCAGGCACTGGTGGCAAGTGATGGGAAGATGAGAGGGTCTGCAAATACTATTAAGGAAGCAATTAGATTGAACTTGAAAAATTCTAGTGACAAGGGATGCAGTTCAACAAGGACAAAAACACTTTTCTAGGTCTAGGCAGAAGCAGGCAAAGGCATTAACTCGGAAAAGGCAATAGTTGTGGTTTGGGGCTTTTGGAGGGGTTTTGTTTGTATTTCTTACAACAGGTTTGCAATAGGTTAGAGGTGGGACACGCAATGCTATGTTGCTGTGCAAAGCCAGCCAGCCCAGCTGGTTTTGTGGACAGAACGTTGTCACTTGTGGAGTAATCTCGTATCTCTTCAGTACTGGAGCACAGTTGTCCACTTTGAGTATGGTTTAATACTTTGTCCAATTTGGCTAGATTATATTCTTAAAGTTCAGAGAAGGGGAGCAAGAATACCCTGCTGTAGTGTTGAAGGTAATTGCAGTGGTCTCTAGGTGAGTCACTAAAGCCTCTGCCAGCCCTGATTATCAGTTAGGAATTTGATTAGCTGACAACATCTTCTTAAATAACAACCACCAACCAACTGAAACTCAACAAAAAAAACCCCAACAAAACAATATTTTAAAAATTTATTTTTTTATTGGTTGTCTTTCAGATAGGTGTAACAAGTGAGAAATTATATCAGAATTAATTCAATCTACTGAGAGGAATATAGAGTTGGATGAAAGGGTCTTTGAGTTCCTTTTCAGACTTTTTTTTTTTTACAATTGTATGTAGTAAATACTACTTACCTATGTAGTGACTATATACAATCAGGAGGAACTCCATTCTGCCTGCAGAAGTGTGTAACAGAAATGCAACTTAAGATCTATTTTAAAAATTATTCTTGCTCCTGGTAAAAGAAAGATCATGAACTACAGAAAACATACAAGTTCTCAAACATGTAAAGAATAATTGTAAGTAACAGCTTCAGTCTCTTTCAGCCACTGCTATACCCTTCGGCCTAATCTCAAATCTCCCAGGCAAAATGTTTGCTCACACCAGCAAATAACTAATAGCTTGGCATATTTGCAAGTACTTCTGCACATCAAACACTTTCATGGTTGTACTATAATTTTCTCCCTTCATCCACAAATGCCCTCCCATTTAATTCAGATTCATTGGAGTCTTCAATTATATTCCATCCTTACAGCTTTGAAATACATAAAATATTCTCCTTGATCCATGACAGATGATCTTTGTTTGGACAGTTCATATTCCTGGGAATATATTGGGTGATTATTGTCATACAGGTGAGCAGCCTAAGCAAATAGCACCTGGGATATTCTGCTGATTTTTATCTCTGTTTATTGGCTAATTTTTTGGGTAAACCAAACAGACCAAGCATACTACTTTTTTTTTCTTATCTATCAGCTAATTTCCAGAGACATACAAACATCGTATAACTTTGATGGTATTTAATGTAATTTGGATGGCTACTAGGTTCTGCATCTGTTTGGAAAACAGGTTTGCATTCCAGCCTCAGGCAGAAAGTGATTTCAGATTAAGAATGCACAGCAGTGGCGCTGTAAAATCCATGGAGACACAAAAGTGTGCTCATAAACACTTGACACGGGAAGCTCAGACTGTCAAACTTTGCAATTTCAAGGGCCTGGTGATCTCTTGAAGGGACTTAAGACCTGATTTAGAACTAATGGTTGTGAAAATGAGTAATTAGTCGTCTGCAGTTAGCTGGACAGAATCAGCAGAAGGACCATGACATAAAATAAAAATATTTTACAAAGAAGCTGCTGCAATTAGCCAGTAAGCTTTCCATTATGGTGGTTTGTTTGGTTGGTTGATTGGATTTTTTTTAATATGGCAGAAGACACAGTCATGCACAACAAAGCAAAATGAGTGTTGGGAGAAAAGAAACACAGAGGAGTTCTGTATTGCAAAGAAGGCCATTGCTCTGTTGCACAGATGCTTGATGGTTAAGGCAAATAACCGGGCAATTAAAGAAAAGAAAGCAGATATAGAAATGCCTCAGACCTTCCTATGGAGAAGCTGGTCTTTTACTACCTACAAGAGTTAAAGGTACTGGTTGGTGCTGAATTTCTGTTTCAACATCTAGCAGTTAGCTCATTTAGATTTGAAAGCCTTTTGCCTACTTGCTGTATCCCCTCAGTTTGCAGGGGCAGAGTTGGTGCTTCTGTCAGTCAAGAGGACAGGCATACCACTTAGAGATCTTGGGGAGTTGACATTGTGATATCTTCTGGTGTAGAGTGAAGAGGGGAGAAAACAAGGGTTGAATTAAATTACGTTTCAGTTGTTTTTGGAGAAGTGGATCATAAAGGCCATCTACGTTGCCTGTTATGCTTTGCTGTTATTGCTCTTTCCCGAAACTCGTGCCAGTGGGAAGAAAGAAATGGGAACGTGCAGAGTAGAAACCAAGTAGGTGGAGCATTTAAAGCTGAAGGTTTTTTTCTAAAAATCACAGCTTAGTAAGGGCAAGAAGTTTAGTCTACTCATTTAGCATAACAGACAACAGATGTAAATAGAGATTTTAGTCTAGAAGGATCCATGGAATACCTGTACCGTATCTCCCTGCAAAATACAAGTCCAAAGTGCTGCTGAGAAGCCAGAACAAAAGTGAGACCTGTGGTACAAGAGACAAAGAGCCAAAGCCTGTAATTTTTAGCGTGGCAGGAAGACAGGAGAAATGAGAGGATCTCATTTCTCAGTCTACACAAAACAAAGGGTGCTTATAACTTGCTGTCATGACGTGGTTTTAGTAGGAAACTCAGTAATATATAATGAGGTTCATTTTAGAGTTTCTATTTACCCAAATTTGTCTGCAGTATGACAAAGAGGTTTTTGAGTATGCCAGAAGCATTTGTGCAGTCCCCTTTGACACAGCTGAAGCTCTGCTAGGCTGCTACTGCCTCATGAGGGAACTTCAATGTATAGTTTAGAAAAAAATCAGATATTTCCTCTGTCCTTAATCTCTCTAGAGGATTGTATAAAACTACCTATTTTACAGTATTCTTTGACTAGCTATGCCATTGCCTGTTTTATTCAGCAGCAGGTATATAAAGTAAACCAAGAAAAATCCAGATACTCTTTCCAGGTGAACAGATGTTAATGTCTTCATTCAATTTTTATTTCCAGTTCCTGCTCTGCTAAGCTCCCACTGAAGTCAGCAAGTCTGCCTAAATAAAGAACAAATAAAAACTTAGTAAATGCCTTAGGTTTTGTTCCAGGGCAAGGAAATTACTATTGCATTGCTGATCAGCCAGGCTTTTCCACAGAGAGCAAATATTAAGATTTCCATATATTAAAAATTCAATATGTATAATTCAAAATAGGTCCAAAATCATCCATCTCTGATCCATTGCAGGTCCCATGAGAAATGCAGGTAAATGTTTTTAATAGTCCTTTTTATTTCTGTAATGGCTATGCTTTTGCAAGAGGGGACAAGGTGAACATACACTTCACACATATATGAACGAATAAATTATCATATAACCCACCTATGGCTCATATAAAAGAAAATTGTCCTTTTGCTTATTTTTAGGAGGAGCAGAATTGAAAACAAAAATCTTACATGTAAGCATGTTGTCAAAATTGTTAGTTTTAGAGGTAGGTATAAACCGAAGCGTCCATAGTATCGCCCTTAGACACTGAGGTATGAATCAATGTCAAGAAGCAATTTTGAACTTGGTTATTAAATGAATTTGGGACAATGTTGGTTTGACCAGGTTTTACTTTTTTAATGCAGGAATGATTGCTTTATAGCGTAACATACCAGCTGGCAGCTGTTCTCGTCTTTTTACTACTTTTCATGTTGTTGGTGGTTTGAATTTGAATCCTTCAAAAAGAAGGATGTGTATTTTCTTTCCCTTTCTCAAAATCCAAAAGGGAATGTGCCAGGAGTCTGGTGTTAGAGAAAGCAGGGGGTTAAAGATCTTCCTGTGTATAATGCTTTTGCCTGATGCCTCTTTTAGGATCTCTGATAGACGGTTTGATTAGCACTTTTGGTTAACTAACTCCTTTGGATAGCAAGAGTCCTAGATTAAAGTGAGAGAGATTCATTATAAGCTGGTGACGAACAGAGGGTTACACAGACCTCCCTGCATTTGTGTGGATATACTCACTCAGACTTAAGTCTGGTGTGGTTATGCACAATGGATGTGCTTGCTCAAAGGGGTAGACTCATTTCTGATCCAGTCTCAGGATGCAGTTACTGGAGGGTCATTGAGTGCCAACATCAAAACCTGCAACCTGAGTTTTAGAGGTTCTGTGAAATGCAGGCAAAATGATGGCAATCCAGGAGATGAGTTATTGCATAACTGACATGAATGTAAGTATTTGTTGCATGTATTAATATAAATGCAAGGTATTCGGTGATTTCTAGTATATGTTAACTATTCATGGAGTTCAGATGTTAAGCAAGGTGCCATTCCTGTACTTTTAGAAAGCTAAGTATGATAACAAAACATGGAAAGTGTCCAATAAAAGATTCAACCTTTAAAGCTTTCATCTAGTTTTGAGAAATAAGATGACAATAATAGCTAAAACTATGTGTCAGCTTCCCATCAGGGTGTTTCTTTGCTAACATAGATATGAAAGTTAATAGCAGTCAATGTTGACTTAGATTCAACTTTAATGATTGGGTACTGTAGCTTAGAGCAGTTTTGTTTCAAGTTGTTTTCAGCAGGATCCTATCACACTGTCTGATGTGATGCAGCTTCAACCCCCGAGTGTTCCTTGGTGTTTTTTCTCCTGAATTTAATAGTTAGCTTGCAGAGTCTAGGATAGGGAGCAATTCTATCACCCATACACAAACAAAATTGACCTGAAATGAATGGGCGTTCAAGGCACCAATCAATTTTTGTAGCTGCCAACAGTTGCTAGAGCTGGGAATGAGCAACTTCATTATCTCTCCTTTTGTATTCTTAACACAGAGTTAGTGTATGTACATCAAAGGCATAACTCCAGGACATAGTTGGACAGTTTGCATCACGATCAATGCAGTGAATATAATTTCAAAAAACGCTAAGGGAGAAAAGATGGCAATTTGGTTCAATGGAATACTTCAGAGGAGATCATGGGATCATGATTTTATGTGAAACATTCACCTGTAATATTAAGCTTGATTACCATGAAACAAGCTGATGCCAGCTGGCTTGGTTTTAAAATGGATGACTTGTGAAGCACTGATTCTTCTCTCCCCAGATTTTGAAAGAAGAAGCTGTATCGATTTCAAGTTAGGTTTGGGGATTTTACTCTTCAGGGCTGCAGGAAATGCATATGCTAAGGTAACAGAGACAGATAGCCGCCTCTTGGGTCTTGGGGTTTTGGTATGGTTTTGTTGTGTTTATTTTTTTTTTATGAACACAGGGCCAAGGCCTGTTAAACTGAGGTTTTACAGCTATTAGCACATCCTTATCTCTAACTGGAGTACTACGGTTTCTGCAAACTGTTTTGCCTGTAGGCAAATCTTCACAGTTCAGGTTTTCTCAGCATGCCTGGGGGTTTAACTTGAGGAGAAACTCAGGCTATATGTATTTACATTTGAACTTGTACTTGTCAATCTGAGTCTGGGGATCAATATCTGGAGTTCTACCTTCTTTACACAGGATCTTATCCGTTTTAGTTATGCGTGAATATGGCAGAGTGCAAATCAATGTGCTCTGCTTAGAAGTGTTTAAGCCAACAACTGTTTGCTGATCGCCAGATACTGCTGCAGTTTAGTTTTCCACTCCATAGCTAGACCTTATCTCTCCAAGTTCTTGTAACACAGACACTTAGGAATTCCAGTTGGAGTCTTAAACTGTAGCAGCAAATATCACTCACACGTTTGTTGCCTTAGGTTTTGTGTATGTCTCCCAGGAATAAATATATAACTCGTAAGCTTATAAACTCTGCTTTATTTTTTTTTTTCTGCTTTGATGAAACAGAAACAGGAACAGAAGGAAGCCCTCAAGCATAGATCAGGTTATCTTATTCAGTAACATGCATAGAGCATGACAAACTAGAGCTGGCAGTGTCACAGGAGACTCTGGTAAAACCTTCACCGCATGTCTCATGTCCAGAGATCGTATCCGCGTTCCTGAGATCACACAGGCTGTATCTTCCTGGAACCTTATTAAACTGCTACAGCAGGACCATCCACATGCCAGTGAGCCCTTTGAAATGCCTACCTGTAGTTCTGTTATTTTAACTTCACAAAATATCAGAAAGGCCAAAGATCTCCTTTATTATTTTACCACCTCTTTATAGAAGGAAGCAGTAGTAGCCTGGGTGGCAGTTTAGAGTAAGTGGAATAATAAATTCAGTGCACTGCTAATGGCTCAATACAAAGGCCTCAGCTTTTTCTTGGCTATTTTTTTTTTTTTTGAAAGGGGTAATCTCTATTTCGTCTCTACTACAAGCAATGCTTTTGGCCTATTTATAACTACAGCTGCCTGGAGAAAGCCTAAAGGAGATGTGATCAAACCAGACTGTACAGCAAAACACATTATATAAACATGCAATTTGTACCAAGGAATAATTTGAAGTATGAGGGGGAAATGTCAAGTACAATGTCTGAAAACCAATTTGGCTAGAAAATTCAACGCATTATGTATATGTGGCATTTGCCAGCTTTCCTTTCATCCTTGGAGGGAAGGCAGACATCAATCATACCTGCTTGTCAACTACTGTCAACAATGCTAAACCTCTTTGGTGGATTTTCTCCTCTGGCAGACATTAATTTAGAATATATTAATGTAAGAACTCTTGCAGTTATTTTTTTTTATAGGCAAATTATTTCACCTCAAATACAGATATTCTTTAGTTTCATAATATATAAGTCACTACTGATACACATTTGCTTCCATTCAAATGTTGTTGCATATTAGGAATGACTTCTCCTTTCTATTGTTAGAACTCTTTGAAAGGTTGAGCTGGAAGGGACTTCAAAAGAGGAACTTATCTGCTTACATGCTGTGAAACAAATATACTGAAAGCATCCCTTGACAGGTGTATTTCAAAGAATCATACAGAATGACAGGAGTTGGAAGGGACCTCTGGGGATGATCTGGTCCAACCCCGCTCATAAAGGAGGTTGGCAGGGGTGTTGGACTAGATGATCTCCAGAGGTGCCTTCCAACCCCTACCCCTCTGTGATTCTGTTCACCCAGAGCAGGTTGCACAGGAATGTGTCCAGGTGGGTTTTGAAAGTCTCCAGGAAAGGAGACTCCACAACCCTCTGGGCAGCCTGTTCCAATGCTCAGTCACCCTCATAGGGAAGATGATTTTCCTCACGTTCGGATGGAACCTCCTGTGTTCCAGTTTGTGCCCATTGCCTCTTGTCCTGTTGCTGGGCACCACTGAAAAGAGAGTGGCCCCACTCTTTAGATATGTATAAGCATTGATGCGATCCCCTCTCAGTCTCCTTCAGGCTAAACAGAGCAACACTATGCTTAAAGATCAGTCTTCCTGATGTCAAAACTAAGGATTGCTTTCTACCTTGCAAATACGCAAAAATTAATTCCTTTCTTCCCTGGTAGAGATCTATTACTTACTATCCGTTTAAAAAAAATGTTACATATTTGGGAATCTGTTGTCATGTGACTTGGCTTTAGATTTTTTTTTCTGAAGTTAATAAACTGATTCCTTCAGCCTTCCTGTTTGGCTCAGGTTTTATAGGCCTTATTCCTGTTACTCTCTAAGCTGCTTTTAGTTAGTCTTTATCCATTAAATTGGTGTGCCCAGTGCCAGATACAACATTTCAGCTGAGGTTTATTGGTTCTAAGTGCTAAGTAGGTGGAATCTTGCTCATATAGTACGTAGACCTATTTTCATATATTTATTTGTGTACAGTGCCTGCACATAATATTAATTGCTAGCACTATTATTAATCATCACAACTTGTATCATGTCTGCCCCTTCATGGTGAGAATGGGGCTCTGTAAATAGGATGAGGGTGATGGCAGAGCATGAAGCAGGTAGGTTCTGCAGCTCCAGCCAGCCCTGGTGCCTGAGTTGCCTGAGTCAGGAGACCTACCATACCATCCAGCAGCCCTTTCTGCTTCTAGACCTGGCCTCCTCCTGAAGTCACTAGACTATGTAGGGGAATGCTGCATCAGCAGGTCTCATCCAAGCCTAGTGTTTAACTGGGAATGGGGTTTGCATGTGGCCTCACCTTGCAGGGTAGTCCCAGCCAGGCTCCATCTTCTGAGGAACAACCTGGCGTTCAACATGTGGCCCTTGCTTTAAGGGGAGAGCACAGGATAATACTCTATATTAAAGTATGAAACATACAGATGTATCTGTTTTATAGTATGTATCCATGATGCTAAAGTGGACACTTACGTGGATGGTAAGTGGATTTGGTACTTACTCATTTTTGAATTTTCACTGTTTATAGTCAGGCTTGAAACAGACTTTGATAAATGAAACTATAACAGTTATTTTAAATTGCTTTAGCCACATAACTACTGCCTGTTGAGCCTTTGTGTGCTATATTTGAGTGCTTTAAAAAAATTGGTAGTCTGTTGTAATAGCCTGTACTATAAATTCTGTAATGCTGGAGATGCTGCATCCTCTGGTGTTTTGTAAAAGGCACAGTAGGAATGTTTGCAAAATCTTCTGTACTTACTGAAACTCTGAGGGGTAATCCTGTTCAAACAAGAGCATCAAAACTTGGGCAGCTGTGTTAGAAAGAAATTAAGTTTTGCAACTTTTGTTCTTCTAAATACAGTGTTTGATATTTCTTTTTCTCTCTTTTCCTTTGGCTGGAGCTGAGGCCTTCTCCTTTTATTTAACAGTGGTCTATTACATTCCTCCAGAGTTAGCATGCTTCCTGTGGCATTCCATCATCATGTCAAGGTGGTACTTCGCAATATTTTTCACATTTTCTGCCTCATACATCAAACTATAGAATGTTATCCATAAGGCACAGCTGTCATTCTGTAAAATTTTTAGCAATGCTCTCATTTTTATCTGACATCTAGAAATACCTAAAGTAATAAAAAATCATTTCTACCTCATATTTGCTTTGGTGCTCATTCTGTCCCTGTCAGTGTCTATATGTTATAGCAGGTGAGATTTATACAGCCCCTTACTTGGCATTCTGTGAAGGCCATGCACAGAACCCAAGACGGTGAAATTATTCCTGTTTTCAGGACAAAAGATAAAATATTATTTCAACTTGCAAAAACGTCAGTTGAATGTATTATGTATGGGCTTTTTGAACATAAATCAGCACTTCATTGAATGGGTTCTGTTCTCCACATGGTGTTTTCTGTACAGATTCTCACATTCTTCTGTTTCTACAGTTCTGAAGATCATTAACTTTTGCAGCATTTTTTACAGAGAAGGATTTTATTCAAGAGAGGACAGGATGTTAGAATCTGCCCTTTATTTACTACTCAGTTGAATTAAGTGTCATTTATCACCTGCAAATTCAACCCTCTGAGTACTTAAAATCATCATGGAGAGAATATCAAATAATTCTGTCATCTTTTAAACTAATACTTTGCATCAAAATGAAGATATATTGTAAAAATCTTGTACAGCTGGAAAAAAAAAACACAAACTATCCCCAAAACTGAGTTCCAAAGCTTTTAACCATTAACTTTGTTCAATGTTACTTCCAGGCAGCTGATATATTTCTCTAATCAGTAAAACGTGTTTCTGGGGTCATCTGTTTTTTAATACTGCGCTACATTCTCCATGAGCTGCAGGTTAGCTTCAAAGAATGTGAAGGATTTACATCTCTGTTGGCTTGAATCTGTGACTCATTTGTTAAATCATGTATGAAACATGAGTATTATGACTGAAACAGTCAGAATTATTCAGTTGTGGGATCATTAATAGAATTCTAATAGCATTATATGGTAACTCCAGCTGTTTCACAGCCACATTGACACCCATATTTTGGCACAGATTGATAAAAAAAGGCTTTGGAAAAGTTAATACAAATATTGGTATGTTAGTGTCTCTCAGTCCACAAAGGTACACAGATTTAAATTTATTGTTGTATGGAGGCACTCTATCCAATATTAGCAATTCAAATAAGGAGCTGTGCTTTATACCAGAGAGCAAGAACTGTCAGGGTTTCAAAGTTAATTAGACTAAACGGACAATTAATTACATCTTATTAAAATGTAAAGGACCTGTGACAAATTGCACTAATTGCATGTTCTTATATATCTGAAGAGGTCAGGCTACTTAAAAAGTGTGTTGTTAATGGAAGACAAATGTAGTTTTATATGCTCGATAGGAATATTATAAACTGCATTATTTATGACTCTGGTAGAACACTTAATAATTTTAAGCTTTAAATCAAACTGTTCATTAAGCCAGGGAGTCAGCACACAGCCCTGAAAATAGTCTGTAAAAACCTGCTGCCAATGTAATATTAATTTGAAGGTCTGTTGTTCCTCCCACCCCCCCTTGGCAATACAGAGATACTGTTATTTTAAAGTATGTAAACCCTTGGGAAGTTTGAGCTCTTTGAAGTTTTCCCTTACTTTCCCAATCATATAGCACAGAAACATCTTATATTATTAATATTTTCCAGAATTATGTAAAAATCAACCTCTCTCACATCTAAACTATTGCAATTCTATGTGATAATTACCAGTAACATGAAGAGGAAGGAAGTAGTGAATAATAGGACACAGAATACAAGAAAGATGAGGAAACCCCCTAAAAGCTTTGTAGGTTTTGCTGTTAAATGTATGATCACTATTGGATTTTTGAGTAGATATACTATATTATTTAAAGTACTGATTATCTTCAGTTTAAGTGAGTTAGAGTAAGTGTAAAAGCTGCTGTATTTATGTACTGCAGATGGGCTAAGCTAAGACTAATGCAAGAGTGAAGGTTTGCTAGGATGGAACAAAAGGGAGATGCCATTTCAAATCAGAACTAACACAGAAGAACACAGAATTGCATTTAGAAACTCTTTGTCACAGTCTTGGGAGTACCTCATTTCTTAGACTGCTCAGTTAGGATAAAAATCAGAGCTAAGAAATGTATCTGGAGTGAAAGCCTAAGACACCACAGTGATGTTAAATATAAAGTGCTTGCACAGGGAGGTAACCATGTTTGCTAAGGCAGACATTCAAAACCACAAACTTTTCTAGAGGCTTCTACACCAGAAAACATGCAAGACAGTGTTGGAAATTTTGTGGTACTCTGAGAGCTTTGCAGATGACAGTCTGGAAGAGTAACTTTAATTTCAGGTAGAGTAAAGAAATGTAACATCCATGAGCTTCAGGGTTTTGAGGGGGAAAGAGGACATGCCTGGGTATATCTAGGATGCATTTCATTTTCCTTTGGATCTTAACAGTTATTACACTTCAAGTTTATTACTCTTGAATTCTTGCACCTTTCCATCCTTCTAAGTTAATGTCTGCATTTTAAAATACTATTACTGGTTTTTGAACCTGGTCATTTCTAAGAGGCACAGGAATCCAGCTATTGTAGTGCCTAGTTGCTTTCAGATTAGTGAAATGTAGATACGTGTTTTTCTGGATGACAAAAGTGTGTAGTTCTTCATGTTCTTACCATCCTTTTATGCTGGTAACAAACCGTGTGTTTTCTTCCCAGTTCAAAGTAAAGAGGTTTCTTATAGCCTAGGAGAGTAGCTTAACCACCATGGGATATTCTGAAATTATTTTTTTTCTCATTCTTCTGCACTTGTCCTCGTTTCCATGGATTATTTTTGACATTTACTAGGATAAGAGTTGAAACCCTTGTTTCAACCCTTGGCTTTCTAGAGAATATCACTAAATAAAAAGTGTTGTTTGTTGGTTTTTTTGTGGTTTGGGGTGTTGTTGTTTTTTTTCACCTTTTAAGGAGTTTTGTTTCAATTCCTTATACCTGGTAGACATATGAGGAATGTCCCATTAAATTGCTTTGGTCAGCTCAGCAATGCTGAATTGTGTGAAGTAGATTCAGGACATGGTTAGGAGAGGACAAATCAAACATACAGCCAATATATTATTTGATTGCAACATAACTAGTCTGAAAATATATTGTTTGCTCTGCTATGTTGTTTCACAAGTTGTTTGCTGTGCATGAACTATTATATGTAATAAGTCAGTGCATTATATAAATTATAATATTTAAAACCTTGATTGCAACTCTTTCCTGAATAAATTTTAACAGTCGATTGGAATCCTCTACAAGAAAATTGCACTCTTTTTTGGCGATGGTTTTGATTACATCGTCTTGAATTAAAAAAAGCTTCTGATTCAATGGATATTTCTTTCTAAATTCATAGGCTGAGGTGTTGCTGGAATGAAATTGATGTCATGTATCTAAAAGCTACTATCGTTTGTCTGTTTTCCCTGGCTTTGCACCAGTGGTCATGTTTCTGCAATATACTTTTCCTCATTAAACAGAGAGGCTAAATCTTTTTGATTAGTGCAAATGGATAAGAGTAATGTCCTAATTTTATTGAAAGAATGAACTTATAGATGTATTTCCTAATGGCTTGGTTGTATCAGAAGATAAATTATGGTTATTAATAGTGAATGCAGTAATATAGAATGTAGAAGAATGAGAGTGTGAAAATGATTAAAGACAAATGCATGTATTTTGATTACTGATAGAATAATTTAAGCGCTTTGAACCACGTACCTAGAAAATTCTTAAACAACCTATCAACATAAGGTACAAAATACTTTGCTTCAACAAGATATTTAAATGTAAATCTAAGATTAAATATGTGACTTTATAGCCTGTGGACTTAAAAATGACTGTTCAAATATTTCAAGATGATTTTCTTAGATATTCCCCTGACCAGAAAGAGAGCAGAAAGCCAATGTGGTTTGACATTACCCTTATTTTCCAAGCCTCATAATTGGTTTACCTAATATTTTGCTATGCAGGTATAAATAGTCGCTCCATGTACAGTGCTATGTCATAATTCTTCTCGTAACAAGGAGTACAGCAGAAAAAAAAAGTACTTTTTTTTTTTTCTCACTGCTATCTCACATTTGTCCCAGAGGGCTGTGGTTTAATTGGCCTATGAACAGCTTCACACTCAACAATGTCTGACAAATCTTGCTGCTGCAGAGTAGTGACACAGAACCAGATGCTCCAAGCTTTGTTCTTGCCATCAACAGTACTTGAGTTGCATCCCTTGATGTTCATGATTTTTCACATGAATATCACCTTTGCTGGCCTGTGGCACTTAATGGTGGTACTGAGCTTACATTTGCTTCTAGTTAATGAGCTATTCTGGAGTATTATTATGGTTAATTAGTCTGCTTTTAACCACAAGTGAAAGCCATACAGACTCTGTTTTAATACAGATTTGATAAAGGTGGGGTTTTTGCTATGAGATTCTCTCTCCTTAGTTAACCTAAGCAGTAGCAAAGAGAAATTAGCTTAGGAACAAGTTATGCATGCACAATCTTAAAACAATATTTGTAGGAGCACCTTTTATCATTTCACATTTTCCCCAAGAAAAGGACTGCAGCAGAAATCTAGACTTGAAATGGTGGTATACCCTGCCCAGAAAATGTGTATAAAAATGACACTTTGGTAGATTGAAACAGAAGCCATTGATAGAATGAAATCTTCCTCTGAAATGATCAGGTTATACTCTCCACTATGTAAAGCTCATAGATAGCTGCCAAAGTAAATCCGTGTGGAGAGGAAGGAGGAAATTGCTGCTCTCTGAATGACAGCCTCTGGCCATGCTCCCCAGAGAAGTCTTCAGGACCAGTGATGATGAGTTTCAGGGTCTGACAAGGAAAATAAATTGATCCAAAATAAGCCAAACCTAGTGAGCCCTTGGGTGTTCTGCACAATGTGTGTGTTTGACAGGATTTCTGAATATACCTTTCATGTCTAGGGAGGGAGACAGCGGGCTGGCCGGCTGGCTTAACTTGTGTGAGTGCAGCTGGGGCTGTGCTGTGCTTACCCTGGTTACGTGCTGCTACTGTGACCTGGGGATTGAGAAGGAAGGAGGTCTTCTACAGACAGAGTAAGGTGAAACAGAAGGTTAGGGAGGGAGAAGAGGATGACCGTATCCTTATAACAACACACCAGGCAGAAGACAACAAAATGCTGAGGGTGTGGAGAAGACTGAAATAGGTAAGGCAAAGTGGAGAGGAGATAACCCCCATATAACAATGTGGGGTTTGGCCAAGTCAAGCAGAGAAGGAGAGAAGAGTGTGTTAGTGTATCTCTTCACTCAATTATGCAATACATACAGGAGTTACTGAATGCGTTACTGACATACTCATCTGGGACAATCTGAGGGAAGGCTTCCATCTGACAGCTCGCTTTTTCCCTTCTTCATTCTACTGTTGCATCCCCAGGACATTCTGACAGACACTTGACAATACAGCAAAGATTATTCTGCTACATAGTTTTTAGCAAAGTGTATCTTTCATTTTCCCCAGTGCAGAAAACTCCAGGTGAATTTTCCGCCCCTTGTCTTCTCAAGCCACTGCTCTATCGGTTGAAGGTTGGTGGTGACCTTTCTGCAGTCCCCAGCCCTAATAATTTTTTATTTTCCAGTATATATCTTGCAATTTGCTGTCAAATGAAAATAACTAAAACTTATTAGTAGATGTTTACAATTACTCAACAAACCATTTGGGGTATGGCAGTTTGAGGTGGGGAGGAAAGATAGCTAATTACTTTGACTTAAAGCTGGCCTCTTTGGGGTTTTGGGTTGGAGACCAAAGAGAGCAAGCAAGGTACTGATATTGTTAAACATGCTTTTTTTTTTTTTTTTTTTTTTAAACTTGATCACTAATAATGTAGACAAAGATAAAACATTTGTATGGTTTCTATTGTAGTTCTACCACTGTAAAAGTAATCCTTAGTGTGATGATGATACACAAGCCTTAATCTCATTTAGTGGTAACTGATTATATAAGGCAAATGAAAACATTACAGGTAGAGTGGAAATACATGCTGCATGTATGTTTATATGTACATACAGTACTGTTATACAATGTACTGAGGGCAGTAGAGTTATTCAGACACACACAGTCTTTTAATTACAAATATTTTCTCAAAAAGCATGATTTGCTCATGAGCAGGCAGGACTAGATACTCAGTTTCTTGCAAATCAAGTTTGCAACCAGATGGATCAATTTACTAATTCATGAATAAATTATTTTTTATGCAGTATCGAACAGTTCTACTCAGATGTCAGCTTTCTCCTTCACAGTATTTGGCTTCACCATAGTGTTGCAAATTTGTAAGGAAATTCATAGACTTATGTAGAGTTTCTTGTGATGGTCTCTAGAGTATCAGCTAGACAGTGAAAAGTAGGCACATAGAAATTTTCCCTATTATGTAAGTCCATACCCTACAGAATGTGTTCAGAAAGTCAAAGACTTACTCTGTGTTTACCTCTGTCTTTTCTTCCTTGTGCAAATTCAATCTGCTCTCTTTCTATAGAATATTTCTATATTTCTATAGAATATAAAGCACTTCCTAATTTCCTCTGCTGTTACATTAATCCTTAATCCAAAATCACAGATAAATTTGTAAATAACATTGGCTGGTTATTGATACCTTTTGTCATGGGAGGTTAACAATTACAATACCATTTGAAATAACTCGATGGATATGATCTAACAAGTAATCTTTAGAGTATTGCAACAATCTGCATGCATCTCTTAGTGCTGTGGAGAAGTAGTTTTTTCCCTACTTGCAGTAACTTTAAAGACTTTTATTCTCTATGGCCTTAAACCGAATGTACAGTTTAATGTCCTCATTTCTGCATCTGCAAAAGAGGCCACTTGACTAACACACAGCATGGGTTGTCTCGGGATGCTCCGCCTGGGTGCTTTGGCCCAAGTACTGCCATAGGTATTTGTCACCATAAGGGATAAAATGTTTCCTCGTATTGCAAATATTCAAAATCTAACTACACCAGAATTTCACTGTCAGGAGAAAGCCCGAGTGTCATTTGGCAAGCAGTGTGAATTCAGATATGGAACACTTGATTCCTCTTTCAATTTATCTGTGTATAAAACCTCATTTTTCCATCACAGATTCTTTTCTCCCTTCCTAACAAAAATTTTTTATGATAGTCTGAAATTGTTTCCTTAAGCCTGGCAGACATCTGTAGCAGCAACATGCTGAAATTATAATTGAAATGAGGAGCTGTGATCATCCTTATCATCTGCATATGTCCCCACATGGTGAGCATTAATTTATTCTGGTGTGCTATCGTTGTGTGTTAACACTGATTCATACTTTGTAAATACAATCAAAGACAACAGCTGCCCTCTTCTGCATCTTTAATAAAACTGAATCTTCCCAGCAATCTTTTTGTCTGCAAAAATTACTATTTTATTCCAAGACTACATCTCTTTTTTTTTTCAGTGTCAGTTTGATGAGTAGAATAAACCATTCGAGTCCAGCTCTAAAGTGCTTCTATTATAGAGCCATCAGTAGGGGCTCCATAGTTTAAAATTGCATTTTGATTTCCAATAAAAGCAGGACTAAAATCTCTCCATTTGATACTTTAATGGTTGAATTTAATCTCCAAATTTGGCACAATAGCTCTTCAAGGGACAATTGAAATTTCTATCTATTCTTCCAATAAAATATTTATGATGTTCTTCAGTAGAAACTTTTCTAAAGGATCTTCTTAGAAATGCTGCTTTGGTTCTGCTTTGTCTTGCCTTCCATAGCTAAGTAAATGGCAATTCTCACACCTTTCCAGCTGATGACATTCTGATCACTTCTTGGCATCAGTCTGTTCTGAAAAGTTGAGCTCCTCGTTCTTTGTTTTGGGATAGCCTAGCTGAATTTGGCAAAAATGGACAAACGGAACTTTCTCTGTCTGTATTCTTGAGTCATCATGCATTAAGGCAGCAGTTATAGGGAATTTCACATGTACCAATGTATCAATACAGAAGTTCATGGATTTTACTACGTTATACCTAGTAAAGGGACTCTCCCTACTGACTGTAAAGGGAATTAACTGTAAAATGAATGTGAAGAGTCCATATACAGGCTAAAATTGACAGATTGAATAGAGAACACAAGGCTTGCTTTCATGTCTGTTTTCTGTTTCCATAAGCCCTTTTTCAGTCTATATGTTTTATTATGTCTCCCTTGTTACTGTCCTGCATCAGATGTTAGAAAGGTGAATAAAATCTTCTATCTAGTGAATCCCATACTAAACAGAATCAGTGGCACCCATATCTTGCCTCTCATTTCATGGAATACCTCCCTTGTAGTTACTGTTTTAAAATGATTATTGTATTTATTTTGGTTTATTTTTACATACGTGGGAATTCAGGTCAGTCAGGTCTGACTCCTACTTATAATCTGAAGAGAGAAAACCTCATTTCTATAAGAACAAAGCTTGTCTCTGAGCAAGAGAACACACAGATATTTATTGATATATATTTAACATTTTCAAAACAATGTGGTGATACTGTAAGCTTCCTAAGATGGAGAGGTGCTATAAAACCGGAAGGCTTCTGCAGAGACTCTGAAATAGTTGGACTCTGTCAAAATTATTTGTCAATGTCCCAGGAAACAGAATCTGCACTTTTAACTGAAGTGAGAAGTTTTTTGTCTCAGAAATATGTAGGAATGTATTTGGTGCAGAAACGCTGACCACCCATCTAGAACATCCATTTTAGATGGCTTTTATAGTAGCTTTTCTCCACCCCTAGAACATGCCCGTCATTATTATCAGCAGGCTAATACCTGCTGGATCTGGTTTTTGTGGTACATCCTACTAGCTGGGAGGAAGGAGGAGAAGTGATATTATACCTGAGTTCAGCGGGATCCAAGATCTGGAAGGGGCTGGCTCTTGCCAAGTCCTCAGTCTGAGAGGGAGAAGCTGGCTCCTGCCGAGTGGGAAGCTCAGTGATACTTAGGAGTTAGGTACCGCTGCCTCTTAAATAAGTGTTGAGATGTGTGCATTTCCTTGCAGAAAGAGATACGCAAAAACTTTGTTTCTGTCAGGTCTTTGCACCCTGTGGGCTGTTAAATCCCTAGTGCAGAGTCTCTAGCCCATTAACTGGTGACCCACAAAAAGCTGGATGGCTGCATGTTGAAAGCTCCCCTCTGATTGCAGGTGGTGCACTCTATAGTATTCCTTTCACGTGGCAAGTGATGATGGAGAATGAATGTGACAGGGAACAGGTGTACAGGGCTGGGAAACTGCAGTGGGAAAGGCAGAGAATGAGTGTCTTGGACAGTGTGTGCAAGGAAATCTTTGAGAATCAGTCTGTTGACCGACTCTGAGATTTCTGGAAGTCAAGCCAAGTTTGTACCCTTGTTTTCCACTTTTGTCAAAGCTAGACCAGACTTTGTAGGAAGATGGGTTGTATAATGGATAGGTGAATGAATAAAAGCGAGGAGACTTTTTCATTAGGCTTTGAAATAATGTTTTTATATTTTTAACTGCATGATTTAAAAGGGTTTTAGGAGGCTTTCTACCACCAGTTACTGAAAAAAAGAAAAATCCAAATGTGGCGAGGCTGTGTGGCTGGAGGGCTGAGACTTGTATTACTCTTTTAACAGCCATTAAATAATGTATAAAATGACAGTAACACAATTTAAAACCCTTTAAAAGAAAAACAATCCTCTCTTATATGCTCCAAAGTACTGCCTCAGGCTTTTAATGGTTCTGTGAATCTACTTAAGTCTTACCTGGCAGAAGTTCTCTGATTAACTTCTGGTGATAATCCTAGTTTTGCCATCAGATCTAAATGACTGTGAATGCAGAGCTCTGCCATTTAAACAAGTGATGTACATATCTGTCTGGTACTTCCTAGTATATGAACTCTTCAGCCAGTGTTTCCAAGTGGATAATGCTCATGCAGCACTTGGTTGCAAGGTTTCTGGAAGTGTGGATTATTGCACTGTAACTAGGTCCCCACTCTCTACTGGCTACTGAGCACAGTCAAAAGACATTCATGGAAACCATTTCCCAGAATCAGTTTTCCATGCAGGAAGTGCTCTGGGTGACGCAGAGAGGAAGTAATTAAGAAGGAAGAATGAAGTGCTGCCTCTGACTATGGCTAACGAGGAACTTCCAAGAATCTTTGCTCTGAATTGCTCAGCTGTGTGTTTCTCTCCAGTCTCTCAGTGTTGTCTGTAGTATCAGTTATCTCCTGCATTGCTAAAGTGACAGATTTCTACTTCCATAAAAACCTGTTAAGAACAGTCTCTCAATGCAGTCCAGACAAACTGCCTTTTTTTCTTTCTTCCCTTTGTATTGGAAAGTTTTGAATAATCTCCTGCAATATTTGCATGACTCATAGACACAGCAATGTAAGAACATATGGATGAGTTTGCTTCATTTTAACAGACTCTGCAGATGTAATGCTAACTTCCACAACTGCCAAAATCATACAGTCCTAGAACGTGTTGGGTTGGAAGGGACCTCTAAAGGCCAGCTAGTCCAACCCCTCTACAGTAAGTGGGGACATCTCTAACTAGGTCAGGTTGCTCAGAGCCCCATCAAGCCTGAACTTGAATGACTCCAGGGATGGGGCCTCCATCACCTCTCTGGGCAAAGACCCTCATATTAAAGCACTTCTTCTTAATGTCTAACCTAAATCTACCCTTTTCTTGCTTAAAACCATTACCCCTTCTCCTGTCGCTACAGACCCTCGAGAACAGATCTCCCCCTGCCTTCTTATAGTTACTGTTACTTCCATTCACAAATTACAATGTGCCCTAGGAAGAACCTTGCACTCATCTGAAAATTAGTTGGCGGTGGTTAAATGTTTCTCCTCCCTTTATGACTGAGAGAAATAGCAATAAAGCCATAGAATTGACAAAGGCTCCAAATAAATGAAAAATTAATGGCTGGGGTTAGCAGCGCCATAGAAACACCTGTCTCACTGACCTAATGTTCTCTTAGATAACCAAGCAGTTTGAGTAAGAGTGATAGCTGTAATTTGCTGAGACGAAGTTAGAGGCCAAAGCTTAAGAGTGAAATAAATGTAGATGTGCATTAGACATTAGAAAACCCTCCAAAGTCAGTATATAATGATAAAAACTGATCAGTAAAATGGCATAATTGCTATATGAGATCTAAGGAAAATCGTCTTGTAGCAGGGAGATGTGGCAGATGTAAATAGGTGTAAAATGACACTCTCCATACGTGGAGAGAAACATGGCGTGTTCTTATCTTCTAATGCTGACTTTTCCTGGTACGTGGTGTGTGTCTGTGAGTGTGAGTTGAACCTATGTATACACACCAAAAACCATTTTCAACCGATATGTTTAGGCTATGTTCTCTCCCTCACTAAGCTCCCTTCCAGGTTGAGCGGGCAGAGTATACTCTCAGCCCAGCAAAACTAGTCCCTGATTTTCCTCAGGCATTGCTGGGATGTTGCTCTGAGAGTGGGGGGACTGTTTGCTCCTTTCTCAGGGCTTTCATCAGCTGAGCACCTGACCATGCCTGTGGGAAAGAGGTGGAGGAAGCAGAGCACATGTGTAACTGCTACACACATCTGCAGTAACAATCAGATCCTGATTTATATGTGAGGTGGGCAGATAAACAAAGCTCGAATGTGACATTTTTGCCCCAAGCCAAGTGGCACAGAACTTCTGAAGAGAGCAGGTGGTTAACTTCAGTGGCATCCCAAATTTTAAGGGTTGTAGAAAGGTGCTTTCACACATCTATGGAGATGCATGGAAAAGATCTGTCTGGCATTTGGGAATCAGGGAGTGAGTTTCTGCTGTAAGCATTACCACATCTGTTTTCTCTGAAGCTCTGTTAAGCTTTGCAATTGCTTTTAGTGCTGTGGCTACCCTTAGTAAGAGGAAACCAGAATTATATGTGTATGCACCCAGAATAGACTTGAAAGAAGATCCTGAAATGGATGTATGTCTTTTTCACAAGGAAGAAAAACTACTTCTGCATCCAAACAGTTCCATTTTTCCCAAGAATGGTTGGACCAGATGATCCTCAAGGTCCCTTCCAACCTGGTGTTCTACGATTCATTTTTCTTGGAGTCTGTGTCCATACTAAGATATGACACAATGGAGCAATGTATGGAAACTAGGGCTAAATATATATATATATATATGCCAATAACCAAACTGGTTTTTATAAAATTGCATGCCTTTCTAGAGTTTCAGCCTACTTTCCTCCCACTAGCTCCAGTGGCATTGCTCCATGTACCTTTTGAAAGCTTGCACAGAAAAATAAGAGAAAGGGTTGTGAATAATGCTCAAGAAGACTCAGGCTTTTTTTCCAATATCAATGTAGCTAATCTTCAGAAAATAACTTTGAAACGTGGCTCACCTATAGTTTTACTGTTCTTTAAATTCTACCTGAAGAAAAAGAATTTCAGCTGACAGACCAATCTTTCTTTTTAATGGCATGAAATATAGGGAGAAGGGGAATTACTGCTTCCATAAATCATAGCTGATGATTACAAAGCTCTGTTTAAGGTCTAGGCCTTTAGAGGTACATTATCAGAAAACTGCAATGCTAAGCACTCAGATGCTAGGCATTATCTTATGTCTAGCATTCTATAAATGCCATGAACTTTGATTTAAAAGGATGCAGCCAGGTAATTGTTCAGAGTTTTTAAACTTTTGTTTTTACTTTTCAGATTTTTAATGCCTTGAAAATGTACTTTCTCCCCCTATTGATCTCATCCTTTCCCATTTGGCAACATTGATTTGTTTTCCTGTCTCTTAAATGTAACAGAATCCCAGGCAAGACTGTTTTTATTTAACAACTTCTATTTAAATAGTACTTTAATATCTTCCTGCAGCAGCATCTTCGAATGATGTTAGCATAGCTCTGAGGATATTATTTAGTAGCGTGCTGATGAAGTTAAAGGAGGACACAATATATTATTTTAGTGAAAACCACTAAAAAATAAAGTCTTTTTTTACCTTGATCCTATTTTCAGTAGTTCTGTGTTGGTAAGTTTTGGAGTATCTTTGAAAATAAACACCTGCTTAACCAAAGCTATCAAAATTAGGAAAATCAGGATTAATTTTGAAAACCTGCATTGAGCTATGATTTCTACTGATAACTCTAGCATCCACTGAATTTTAAGCATACAAGCAGTCACCTTCATATCACTTAAGTCCAATTTTACTTAGGTCCAATTTTAGGTGCCCATGTAAAGTTAAGTACATTATTTCTAAGTCTTTAGGCCTTATTCAGTTTAGGAAATCTTTGTATCACAAGTGATTCCCATCGCTATAACCCAAGGCTAAGAGAAAATGATACTCTCTCTGCAGCTTGAACTTTGTGCTTTTGGTGACTTGGCAGGTGTGTGCAAGATACTGCAATGAAGAATGAAGTTCTGAAAGCTCAGATTTACTCCTGCTTTCAACTCATTAGTCAATACAGGCACAGAAAGTCTGGTTTAGGTACTGTGATAGGCAGTATGAGTATCACTCCTTGATACCACAGTGAAATCTAAATTTCTTTCACCCTGCAACTGCAAGTGGATATGGGGGAAGTTTGTCTCCTCAGGACATAATCCAGAACAATATGAACTCTGTGCAAGGAATCACAAAAAATGATTCAAAATCCAGCTGCAGGTAGATGATACCAGTATGCATTTACTTAATAATTTCTGACTATATATATACCTTAAATTCTGTTTCTTTCTTTTAAGCTGGTGAAGATAAAAACTTTTTAAGTCTTTCAAAAGTTCTTTCAAAGCCTATTTGCAGAGTTCTCTCTTGTTATGCAGTAGTTCACTTTTTTTTGGAGCACTTACCTAGAAGGTCAGGATAGGAATTCAGTTTCTTTCTCCCAATGTCATTCCATAACTCTAGGAAAGACTGTGGTTGTATATCATTGTCCAGTGACTGGGGCATTTAAAAGATTGAGGAGCTTAGTGGGGAACAGGAGCGGGCTTTGGTTTCTTTGCTTTGTGAAATAATAATGTTGTTATCATACGTATTTGCCAAATAACTTTCCAAACTTACTCATGTAAAATACAGAGGAGTCCCGAGAGGGATACCAAAGTGCATTTTTTGAGGAATGGAGTCCTGTTATGCCCTGAGAAAGTCTGCAAATCCTTAAGCAATTTAGGTAGAGGAATTTCTCCATCCTTGCTGGGAGAACGTATTTTCAGATGTAATGGTTGGACACAATAATCTTAAAGGTAGTTTCCAACCTAAATGACTTTATGATTCTATGATTTTTTTGATATTGTTAGACATAGTCGGTCATTCTGGAAAAGTTGAATTGAAAAGTACAGAAGAAACAGAGAATTCTCCTATACTGTGCCCAAGATTAGCTGGGGATCATGTGGGATTTTTCAGAAATACAGGTTTTGGTTTTGACACTCCAACTGCATAGAGCTTTCATCTCTCTCCTTCTCTCTTTTTCTTTTAATTTTCTAGATCTGTTCTTCAATGATATGTTGAAAGCAAGGTTTTAAATCAATAAATAAAAGAATCAGAAAAGCCACTGAATTTCTGTATAGACTGGGACCTGAATTATAGCCCCCAAATTAATCTGTGTACCAGAAGCCATGATGTCTGTTACATCTTCACTCCCTTACTCTGCCGAAAGTGCTCCCTTCCATACATTCCCCAACATTTTTACCTGTTACCACCAAGGGGATTATAGGAGGTGATGGTGCAGAGACAATGAATGTGAAATGAAAAACGTCTGTGAAACCACAGCCTTGCTGGGTAGCACAAGCATCAAAATGACCCTTAGATGGTAGCTTTATGGGTGCTTTATGGTGGCAACCCATCAAAAGAAACAATCCCTCTTTTTCTCTCTGTTTCTTCCCAGTCATTTGTTTGTGCCAGTAGAGTCTTCCTAGGGAGCAGTTTGGAGTTGAAATGAATCCATAGGAAGCTCGTTGGTCCCCTTTAGCCCCGATGGGTTTTCTGATCCTCTTCACTGTACCTCCAATGTTTCTAATGCCACGAAGGCAGCACTTCAGTTGTGGGTGAGTGGCTGGTAGCTCAGTGTAGAATATCTCTTTGGCTTTAGGTGAAACTCCTATCTTATTCCTGCTTAAAATACCTCTGAAACTGTTGTTTTGAATCAACACCTACCCTGTGTGTAATCCATGAGGAGATGATGTTGGGGAAACACGGTTACTGGTGTCAAGCACAGAATTTCAGTGCTTGTCTTAGAATAAAGGCCAAGAGGTGTCAGGCTGGGGTTTATGACCAAGTAGCACATGGACCATCCCTGCCTGAGAAACCATTGTAGAGAAGTTATATCAGACTGCACAAAAGTGTCTGTAGTGGTGTTTTTCCACTATGGAGTCAATTAAAGTTATATTTCAGACTCAGGAATTTGTAATGATTTAGCTTCCCTTGGAAGGAATGTCAGTCAAATAGCAATATTGCTCCTAGTCAAGAAAAAGTTTGAGTTCTTTTTGTGGTAACTTGCAAAGAAATAAACTTGTAAGTCTATATAATATTATGTTATTACTCCTGCATGGCAGTGGTAAGGCTGGCAGGCAGCCTGCTCTGTGCAGCTCAGGCGTGCCAACACCGCATTGCAATGGAAAATCAATTCTCGGCCAACTGTACTTGGATTGGAAGGAATTCAAGCACAGTTAGTGTTCTGAGTCTTAAATTGCCACCATGATGTCTTTGCTCAAAGATAAATCTCATGAAGGTATTAAAGCAGGACTTGTAAAGACTGCATCTGAGAATAATATTTTTAAGGGTAATGTTAATACTCTTTCATTTGAAAATAATGAGAGAGAGAAAAAGCAACACAGGCATAGAGGTAGATACCACAAAAATTAGAAATCTCATTAGTGAGATGCACACTGGTGGTGTGTATAAACAGAGGTAAGATAAAGGAAGAACATGATGATGCCTCTGTAAAACTAAAACAATGAACACACAACAACAGGAGTGATGATAGTACACTTTATGTATAATAATAATAATATTTCAGCTTTTCAGATTGCCTGTGTTCCCTGGACTATCTCCACAGTGAAAGCATCATATTTAGTATTAGTGCATTTAGAGTGTGTTATCAGATTGGTGTGATAACACGCAGCTACTGAACAAAGAATTTTATGCCACATAGTTTGCCATAAGGGATGATAACAACATGAACATTATTATTGAGATTAACGCTCTCCATTGTCTCATAATACCGCAATTGATGTGTATGAATTTTCTGTATTTGGGTGTAATCCTTTCCGTTTCCAGCCATGCTTGATTTGACAAGTGCTGGTATAGCTCCTCTTTCTCAGGCTTTCTTAACTAGTTGCCAGGAGGAATCTCAGTCCTTTCCCACCTGTTTTAAGTTTGGAGAGCCTTGATTTAGACAGCTGGCTTGCAAAGGCTAAATGATGATGTCTACCAACCCTGTTCTGAAGTTGCATTTTAGGGGTAGTGTGTTTATTGCAACTTCTTTCATGTGATCCAACGCAATCCTATAAAAAATGGACTTGTTTTCTTTCTCACGTGGGCTTGTTTTCTTTTTCACAAGTGAACATTTTACTTCACATCAGCACTGGACCGAAATCACTCAGTAAATAAAAGATTTATACTTTAGTCAAATGAGTAAATACAGTGAATTTATGATGGTGACAGCTAACTGAAACACTACTGGCAAAAAGGAACTCCTTGGGGTTTAGTGTTACAAGAATAACTGCCTTTAAGGACAGTCTTTAGGACATGGAGTGAATATACATTCTGCCTCTAGTTAGGATACTGTTAATGATACTGTTCTTTAGCCTGTTAATACCATGCCTAAATCAAATGTTTGATGACGTTATCTGATTCACATGATCATTTGAATAATCCTCTTCTACTTTTTCTCTCATTTGGCAAGCAGGTTGGGCTAGATGATCTCTAGAGGTCCCTTCCAACCCTTACCATTCTGTGATTTGTATGATTTGGGCAAAAGCCCCCAGATCAGGCCTTTCTAAAGTCCACTAATGCAATTTAAACAGTGAAACAGTTCAGTATTGATTCTGGTGTAAATGTATGTAGAAAAGGCCATTTTCATGTAGATACTTAATGAATGAAAGAAAAGCTTTTTTTAACCTTGAACGTCTTTAAATGGAAACTTAATAACTTTTCTCAGTAATCAGTAAGCAGAACAACATCAATTGAAAAATAGCTGTTTTATAAATGAAGTAAATGGTTTTAAATATGTTTAGAAGAGACTTTTAACTTTAGCAGAGATACGATGTTCTCGCAGCGAGTCTCTGTGACTAATCCACTGGAAAGATTTACCGTTAGGGAACTCAAGGTCTGCGTTTCAAAGGAAATATTGGTAAGGATTATTATTCCCTTGTCCCCAGCAGTTCTCATAATCCCCTTACACTCAGAGTAGGATTTACAAATACAAAATAAATGACAAAACTAGAATACTCTGAGGCCCTGTGTTTGCAGAACTAAAAATGAAGCCTAGATGATTTGAATCTTATTTTGATTTCGTTATTAGGCACCTATATATTTCTCCCCAGCTAGGCAATATGGGCAAGAAAAGAATCAAATATAGGTCACTAACAAGTGGCAGCCACAAAAATCTACATCAAAAAGACCATCACAGCTTGCTTACAAGCCAGATCTTCAAGAAGAAACTTAATTGTAACATTGGGATGTAGGATGCTTTGGTCAGTGCATAAAATGACAACCTTTGTGTGCTTGATTATAGGTTTATAAATGAATGTTAGACATGAGCAAGGAGCCGAAAAATGGGATCTACTCCTCAGCCTACTGAAACCAAGGGTGAGCCTCACGTTGGGGTAGTTGTAGGCTCTCTGGGGACTTGCTTATACCGCTGTAGCACAGCAGCAAAACAGGGGGCTTGTGGAAGTGAGAGCAGAGGCCAGGGCTCGTGTGTTTCAAGTTAGGCATGTGTTTACCTGCTTTCCTGGATGATAGTCAGGTACTGCAAGGGTTTTCATTAAGCAACATTAGCTAAATAAAGACACATGTGGAAAGATCAAACTGTGATAATCAGGTAGCTCAGCAGTATGGGATTCTCTCATGTGCATGCTCAGAATGACGATTTTGCGATGAAAATGTAAAGTCCATGATATTAAATTGTTTTCTTGTTAACTACTTCAGAGGGAGACATGGACAGGCTTTCACAGAATTTATATATATGCAGGAAAAGTCACCCTCAGGAGCTGAAATGTAGATGGAATCTTTCATGTTTGATGCTCATTTATATGGTATTTTCAAAAGGTATTTTGCTACCACAAGCTGAAGAACAACTTACTGGGTAGATGAGCTTTCGTATCCTATCTCTTAATCTCAGCCTACCTTAAGAGTGTACCTGACAACAAATAAGTCCATTCCTATATCTTCTGATGAGGACAGTAACGAGGTATTGTAGTTCATTTTCTTAAATGCAGACAAAGCCTGCTAGATACTATTCAAGAGGATACTCTTGAACAGCATATGTTGTTTTAATCCACAGAATATATCTGAGGTCTACTGTTTCTCTTACAGTTTCTCACACAAATGAAATACGCTAGACAGTGTGAGAAAAAGCTTTCTTGTGCTATTTCTGTCCTTTCCTGTGACTTCAAATCATTCCTTGTGACACTGCCTTTTGAATTCTGAATTATAATGGGTTGCCTGGATTCAGTCCAAGACTTTCTTTGATTTTTGGTTTGTTTTTAGGGAAGTAGTCTTGGGGGCCTTTCAGATGGAATTAAGACTTCACTTAAAGTTAAATCCCATGACAGAGCTGAATAAAATATTCAAACTAAACCATATGTTGTTTGGACCATCAGTAATTTATGTAAGATGTACCTATGTCTGTGAACATTGTGTACTCTAATGGGGAGGATGAAGGGACATTTTCTTTCAGAATTAAATTATCATTTTTTAACAAGTCACATATTTTCTGTTCAATCCAAACCCCACTGAATTAAGTCCTTCCATCAGATTTTTAGTGTCATAGTAATGTCAGTTCAGCATTGAAGCATTTTGATCTGAACTGGGCTTTGTTTCAAAGCACTGCCTGTACCAAGCCAGTCAATGCAGGGATGCATTTCCACTTCCAAACCTCAACCTGCTGTGCTTACCTGGCTGTTAAGGAGAGGGTTCAAGTCCCTGATGAATCTGAAAAGCCCTCAAGTGCTCACTTTGCATTTGCACAAGGAGTAGAGCTGGCACAAAGGAAGAAAGGATGTTGTGAAGGGGGAAAGGAGAGAGGAGAAGGGTGAGACTATGGCATCCTCAATTTAGAGCACCAAAATTACCACCGTGTTGCAACTCCAGTCATGAAAAAAATTTCCCAGTGTAAGGAAGCCTTCCCACATAAAAAGTTTTGGGTGCTTTACTGAGCATTTCACAGGAAAATGTGAAGCTAAGAATATTGATGTTTGGCGACCAAAAAATCAGTCTTGAGAATAACGAGGAGTGGCAGTGAGAGCAAAGCAGAGCAGTGGCTATTTAAAGCTATGGTATGCTGGTAGTTCTCATTACCCCATTTCAAAGTTATTCCTAAAATTTAACAAAGAACAGTAATGGACAATAGAATACCAGAAACACCCAGTCTAGGCTGCTGGGCTGGCCAAACGTGACATGTTTTCGGCACTTCAATGTTCATATGCCAGCGTTTGTCAGTGAAATATATTAACTGTCAGTCAGAAATGAGAAAATATGGGCCAAGAAGTGAGGGGGAAAATGATGAGTAGAGGTTTTTAAAGAGACATTTTAGAGCTGACAGGAAAAAATGCCCTAGTGAAAACCAGCTTCTGTAGTGAAAAACTCATACTAAGAATCTTTGATAAAATGACCAGCCTCCTCTGCCTCAGCAGATACAACATCCACCCGTGATAGGACAAGTTTTCTTACAGCTTTGATGCTTTTATACATCTGGGCTTCTTGAAACCTGTATAACTATACTTCTGTCTGCTACTGTCTCTCCTTGGGTGAATAACTTGGTTTGAATCAATAACCTTGAACAACTACTGATTTATCATACATAACTTAAAGACTGGGTACACTTTGTTCTTGATATGGTGATGTTTCTTATGAAGTACCTTGTTTCTAAAGTGTAAAATGTCCTTGCAGTGTAGAAACTTAGGCTTTGCCTCAGACCTCTCCACCCATGGTAGTGAAATGCATGTGGGACAAAACAAGAAGAGTGACTTAGCGGAGAGAAGCCAGATTGTCATAACATTTCAAGCCTCTGAGGAGGCGTGCAAGACTTCTTGAAAATCCTATTAGGCACAGTTTATTTGGCCCACAGCTTGTCTGTGTCAGAGTTTTTAGTCTTTAAAATGGGTGTCGCTATATCCGTTCTTTACTGGACAGGGCTCTATGGGGATATGTGGATTAAAAATAGAGATAGTTCATATGAAATTTGGACCATTTAACTATGAAAGAGAGGTTGATACTTTACGTAAGCTGTTGATGCGCTGCTGCTTCCACTAAAGTGTGTGTGTATATAGCATTATAGGTCAGTGGAGTTTTTTCACATGTGAAAGTGATTTTAGTGGATTAAAGTCCATTTTAGTAGGTTAGAAATTTGTCTATCAATGGACGATGAGAACAGGTTGTTTAAAGCAAACATAAATTGTGTTTGGCAATTTACTAGGGTTTATACTGCAAAGAAAAACAGAGCTCTGACACAATTCACCGTGAAATTAAATAGCAGCTTACCCCAGCAGCAAACAGAAATCAGCCCTCTGCCAGGAACAGACACACTTCTCCCACACACAGATGTAATACCTATCTTCTGCCACACTCTGCACAAACACACACACCTTGCAACCTGCCCTGGCAGTTAGTAGACTTGGGTTATTTCAGATTAGGAGGGAACTTGTTCCCAGCAGAATGCAACATGGAAAATAGCCTATTGCCAGATATCTCTGCCTTCACAGCTTCTCTGCATGTGGTTCATAACTTTTTTTATTACCCTGGCAAAGGTAAAAAAAAAAACAAACGAACCAACTTTACCTTCTTTAATACTGCCATATATGGATGCAGTTATATTGGTATAAAAAAAATGTTAAATTTCATGGCTTATACAGTTAAGGAAAGTAAAAATATACTCCTTCCCCCCCCCGTCCCCGGGGCATGATAGCTTCCACTGAGCTAGAAAACTAAATTGAACGGTATTCTTTATTAACAAGTTAAAACAAAGCTGTAATGTGCACAAATGTGAAGTTTCTCGGCTTTTAGTATGCTCAAGTGCCTAGGAGACAACTGGGAAATAAAGACCAAAAATATGTTTGTAAATAGACTTTGGAAGTGAAAGATTAACCAGCCTGTGCTCTCAATCCCAGGTTCTTCTTCTAAACCCTCAAACAGCAGGAAGGCTGGAGCCTGAATTGGAGCAGAAGACACACTTTGATCCAGCTTGCTAGCCCATTCTAGGTTTAAGCTGCTTATGTGTGGGGAAGCTGGACTTTGAGTTTCAAGAAAGACTTAGTTCAAATATAGGCTTTTATTTTGTCATCATAGGAAAGACATATGTCATAGGCTCAGGTTTCTTCTTATCTCTTGGAATATGCTGTCACACCTCTTCTAAGCCCTCCTAATTTGCTAAAGACCTATAATGGGCACCTAGTGTAAAAAGATAAGTACACTTACTGTGGAGTGGCTTCCATTTGTGCGGTAGAAAATGGTGAGGTGAGAAAAGGCTAGACAAGACTTGGAGCATTGTTTTGATTCTTTAGCGACATCTCATTTAAAATTGCAGTGGTCTGTTATTTTCCTTCATGTGAAAAAACTCCACTGACCTATAATGCTATACACACACACACACACACATATATATACAATGAGCCAGTGTGGAGAAATAGGCAGACAATACTAATAGAAGGCAGAAAATGAGATCTTTATCTCATTTGGAGGGCCATTACTAGGCACTTGTTTTATCAATTTCATCTTGAGGAAACCTCAACAGCTTATATAGCACTTAGTGGGAAGCCAATATATTAACTGTGTATTTTAAATGTTTATGAGGACAGAGCCACAAGCTGAAAAGTGTGCCATTTATGAAAAACTTCACAACAAAATCTGTTCAAGTTAGCTTGAAACCTGTTGTAGGGTCCCCACTCCAAATATGTTTAATGATGCATGAAAACCGTTATTCTGAACTTGGCACAGTATCAGCAAGTAATTGCATTGCAGGAAAACTTAGACATGGTTTCCAAGTCTTAGTGCTGGGCAACAAACAAATGATGGATTATTTACATGAAAGCCCACATAGTTGTAGTTCTGAGGCTTTGACCCAGGGTTATTTCAGAACATACCATGATGGCAGCGCGGCTGCTGTCAGGTTTAGTATAACTCTGGTCCCATATGAGCAGGCATGAATATTCCATAGCACTGGCAATTTGCAAGGTGATATATACGTTGAAGACAAGTACTCTGGTTAAACACTTAAAATGCAGTCTCTTGGGTTTTTAAAGCATTCAGGGAGCTCAGGGGAGGTTTCCATCCATATGCATGTGTCATCACAATGCTAAAAGAGCCATTAGAGTTTGCTTAGAAAGGAGAATGGAACAGGCATGTGTGAAGTTCAGCTCAAAAGCACTTAGAAAAGACGTTCACATCACCTTAAAAAGTCACCATGTCCTTTGTTCATCCTTTTATTCTTTTCATCTCTGAACTTCTTCTTTCTAGTGGCTCTTTGAAAGAGTAGTCCCTCAGTCACTAATGGAACAATGTGCAAAGTTACAGATCTCCTTACTGGAAAAAATAATCCATGTTTTTCCATGGCACTAAATGACAAAATTGGTATTGGGAGGAAGGGTGAAGTTTTCACTGTTTGTACTGTTTAACTGCATATGTGCTTTGGCAGATCCAGCTGCAATGACCCTCGGTAATTATTATAATTTATAATGATAGCTTATAAACAGCTTGGCCTTGGTTCTCCGTTGGTATGCTCAGTTAAGAGCTTCAGACTGTAAGGAGAGAGAAGGCAGAAGATTTTTTTAATCTGCCTAAGGCAAAGCTACCTTAGACTCTATTGCAGAATAGGGATCAGCTTGAACTAAAAATAGCAGTAGTCCAGTAGTCCTTGGCTACTGAGTGTACTCTCCGATGGGCCCAATTTACTGGGTTAAGTCTTTGTCAGTGGAGGCTGTCCATAAGAGACAGGAAGACGTAACTAGTGTCCAGCCCTATTCTCATATGTTAAGCAGAGCTTGAACATAAAGGAAAATCTGTTCCAGGTTTCTGGTAACAGCAGAAGGTCAGTCCAGCATACCAGTGAGATTCAGCCTCTACTCTCCTCCACTTTTCATGCACATTAAGGTTATATTTACTACTCTGCCTTTGATTGCAGCTCTGGAGAGATTTCTTTTGGCTTACCTGAACCTAGGTGTGCAGCAGACACTGCAGGGACTAAGTTCTTTTGCTATATGAGCCTTTGTAGTAACAAAGCCATACAGAGAACATGAAGCGTAATTTGAGATTTAAACCATGCCTAAGAACTTTTCTTGACTATAGGAAATTGAAAGCAAATTACTGTGAAAAATCAGTTAATATTAACCTGGAAAAGAATTACACTACTTTTGTAAGGAAGGGAAATAGGTAAGCTAAAAACTGTCTGGAACAACTTAAGGTGAGTGAATTTACTGATCCTGGGAGCTGGCCACCTCCCAGAGTGGAGGATATGCCTGGGCCCCACAAGGTCAGAGATGAGGGTGTTTCCAGATGTGCTTTTCATTTGTAGAGGAGCTGCTCCTCTCTGCTGCTGACCCGTGCTCAGAGCAGTTCCTTTCTGTGCACACAACTTCCCTGAAGCCATGCAGTTTATCTTCTCTACTGTCATTTTTGTCCTATTTCTCAATACTTTGAAATAGTCTCCCTGCTTTTGTTGCCTGTAAACTGACATTCATGAGGAGCATTCGCAGAAAAGCCTGTATCTTCAGCAATGGCCGCGCTTCTGGCTTGGGTTTTTTTCCTTTCTTCTCCGTTACACATTTAGTAATATCACAGCATCTTGGGTGGCCACATTAGGCAAAGATGCAGAGATAAATTTCCATCCATCAGCTGCTTTGAGGTTTTATCGCCTGGTTTTAAAGAGGAGCCACACAGAAGGAGTGTTCCAAGTCAACTGCTGAAATGGGATATGACAGTTGTGGGAGGCTTCCTATATTCTCTGAATTTTGCTTGGTGTTGAGGGATTTGTGTGGAACCCAAGACTAAATCCCCAAATAAACAGAACTTGTGCCTTCAAGCAGTGCTTGGCATGGGGTCAAAACTGAGAAGCCTCAGAAGTTTATTCTCATTTCTCTGGATTCTTGAAAAAAGAGAGGAACTAAGAATGACCAGTGAGCTCTGGGAAGGGTTTCAGCCAACATAGCCTGAATTTCAGTTTTGTGATTTAAGTATTATCGTTGTCGGGCTCCAAAGGCAGTGGGAGAAAATTTTCATTTGGCTTCTGGCTCTACGTAGCATATCAGTATAATGTGCTTTCATGCTGTGAGGAGGATATGCTTCTGCTAGCCACTTTAGATAACAAACACCATTTGTCAATAACTCCTTGTAGGATCATTTTCAAGTTCTGGGGAAAAAAAATAACGAGGAGGAAAATGGGTAACCAAGAGTATACAGTACCATCCTTTGAAAATACTGTGTCGAAACACCTTCTAACAAGAATATATTCAAATCCTTTTAACCATTGTTGGCAGAATTACTAGAAAACATTATACCAAATTGGGAGTTTGCTGTACCTGTAATTTCATCTTACCATGAGTTTCTATCTGAGACATGGAGTTTCACAAAGAGATTAAGTCAGAGTTTAAGGACTTTTGTTCTCACTCTATTACAAGATGGCCTAGATGTCAAAGGTAATCAGTTAGTCTCATTCCTTTGTACTATGAAGTCAAGGAGATTACCTCACCAAAGTTACTTTTTCTCCTTTGTTTTTCTCCTCCTTTATTAAGTCATGAGTAAATACTGGAAGTTTATCTCTCTCAAGTGTATTTATAGGATGTCACAGTTTAGAGTCTCACATCTAAATGTAGCAGAGAATTATATGGCTGTTGTAACCAAAACCAGTTTTCAAGCCAAAGAATGCAGAATGAAACAATTTTGTAATGGAAATTTTGCTGATGTGTAACTGGAGAGTATCTAACAACACCCTATACTAGATAGTTCTGTAATTGCATTTGGTTTATGAACTAAGGAACCTAATTGTAATCTCAGATTTCTTAATTGCTAGTAAAACTGCAAACTCCTATGGCATCTGATAAACTCTAAATTTATTCTAGACTAACTTTACTCACAGGAGGACTTGCCTGTCAGCTCTTTGAGGGAGTGGATTTTTATTCCACTAAGCACAGTGGCATTCCAGTGTGTGTGACTACGGCAGCTTCGTGACAGAGAAACACAATTAATTTAATTAAAACAGTTAAAACAGGTAAAGCCGCATTTATACTGGCTGTCTCCGAAGGTTTAAAACTTTGTTTTGGCTAAGAGTCCTTCTCATATGCAAATATATCATTTATATCTATGATTCATATCCATTTTGGAAGGCAGTGATGTAAAAGCTGAGCAGTGCTGTCAGTGTGTTACCTTGTGAGCAGCTATAAAGACCAACTGGGGAGTGATATCCATTTACAGGGATCATAAATTTATGACATCAGACCAAATGAATAAAGCTCAAGCATGAATACTGTTTGAGATCTCCTTAGGGGTCCTCTTTGCTCTCTTCGTTTTGGGATACAGCACAATCTTTTAGCGTGACTCGGGGATAATGGCTCTCTTTCCAAATTATCTTTCAGACTTCTCTGAAGTCTTTCTTTGTCAATCTGCGGACCTTGTATCATCTGCTGTTTCTTCATACAGGACAAGCACTTTTACAGTGCATCCCCTGTCCAGCCTGATGTGGTTTTAAGAATTATTGTTATAGGCAGCTATCTTTTCTTGGGTGTAATATCAGGCTCTCTAGTGTCTCATCCAATATTGAATTTATAGCAAGCACAGTAAGGGTAGGAGAGACATTCAGCTTTTTCTTGTTCCCATGGGAATTTGCCCACACACGCTGTGCATGCAAAAACCAGTTACCTCACCCAGTCCGTTACCATTTCACAGTCATTATCCTTGCACCACTCCAAGTGCAGACTGTTGTCTTCAGATGCGTGCAGCAAATTTTGGGTTTGTTTTCTCCTACGTGATTCAGACATCACCTGGGCCATTGAAGTGTCCCTGAACTCTGATAAGGAATGCACCAAAAAGTCCCTTGCCAGCTCAGTTTGGCTAGCACTTTGCAGCTCAGAAATAAATATGCAATGCATCGTCCTCTCCCACGTATGAACGGCAGCTGTAATCTCATGTCACCCCTCCTCTTCCACTGTGGCAAATTAGCTGCCACTGGCAGTAGATCACAGACTCCTTTTGGCAGTAATTTACTGTTTGTACACCTTGACTCGAAAGGTCAGACCACACTGTGTCTGATGTTGATCCAGCCCTATCTAATCCATTCCTTTTGCTTTCTTACACCTGTTATGTTACATTATTGTAATTCTTCTCTTAGATTTCTCTAACCTTGCTATGAATTACTTCTTTTTTTTTTCTGTGTTGTGCCTTGGGGTTGTTACAGTGTGTGCGTGATTTTTGTTTTCCTTTGATTCCTCTGCAGGCAGAGAGTAGCAAACTTTCATCTGGGCAGGAAAGGTTTTTATGAAGAAAATTGTCTATGCCTTGACATTTTCTTCAAGGCCCCTGAGAAACCTTTTGCTCACAGCCTTGAAAATTAGGCAGCAACAACATTTTTGTTTTGTATCCCTTTAAATACATGACCTTTCCTAAGATCTAAGAGTGCGACTTCCTAAAGGAGGGCTCTGACTGAAGGCTTAGCTGCTGCAGTTTAAGGTCTCACCTTTCGCTTCTGCAGGGATTTAGGGCCTCCGCAGCCTGGACAAGGGGACGAAGCTTCTCTCCTGTAGCAGTACCTGGTTGAAACCGTCCTCACCTGTTTTCCAGCCCAGAATAACCTGTTATGTACTGAAACAGATGAAACATCAACATTGAGCGAATATGCCTTAAGGCTTCTAGGGAGGTCTTTCCACACATATCTGTGCAGATACGCCAGCAGATAGCTGTGTAATTAGTGTAATTTCAAAAGCACGCTGAACAGAAGCAGCCTCTGTTAAAAATAACAGAAGAAAAATTAGTAGGAAGTAGTTAGTGTTTTTCAAAAACTATAGATAGTACAGAAGCCAGATTTGAAAGATGAAATATCTATGAAACCTAGACATGTCTTTCAGATACTTTGAAATGCTTTGGAGGAAGAATATGAGCTGATAGTTCATGGGGAGAGAGAAAAACATTAGCTGATGTACCAGTTGTGATAAGCTTCGTTATTCAAAAAAAGAAATGCACTTCAGGAGAACAAAATCCCTCCTAAAAAGGCCTGAAGTTGAATATAAGACTGGACACACTAGAGCAGACTGAGGATCCATCTAGCTTAGTGTTGTGTCTCCTACAGCAGCCAGTAGCAGATTTGTGGAGGAAGCGGAAGGATAAAGCCAAGGTGAATTTGTAGCAATATTTCCACTGAACGCTCCCCAAGCCTTCAGAAATGTGCAGAGATGTCGTGCTTCAAAAGCAATGTCTCCATAACAGGCCTTACCACCTTCTTCATCCTTTCTTTTTGTCCTTGTCTGCCCATGTAAAGGATGGATTTAATCCAGCTCTTAACACATTTCCTTTTGTGGTCTGCTAGAATTCCATGGTGGGGAGCTTTGCTGCTGCTGAGGGGCCTTCTTGTCTTTGGATCTGTCTTGAGAAAATGCCATTATTTCATAGAATCATTTAGGTTGGAGATGATCTATCATCAAGTCCAAAACTTCAATAGATTTAATCTAGTTTGAAAAAAAGTGTATATACAACATTGTAATCAGACGTAATATTTGATTGCAGTGTTTGGGGCAAGCTCCTGGTTACTGAGGGCAACATCTGCCAGTTCGCAGTATCTTGAGACACTTCTACGGACACAGATCTAGAGGGATCGATGCATACTATGCAGATCACAGTACTCAAATAAAATATATCTTCTCAGTATGAATAATGGTCTTAAATGTGGAATAAATGTTTTGACAAGATGGCAAATGCCATAAAAAAGAGCAAGCTGGGGGAGTGCAAGCATCATCTCGTATATTGTGTCAGCCTTGTGCTCTTCCAAGTGTCTTAAGTATTCTGTGATGGTGTGTGGTATTTCTGAGGGGGCTGCAGTTCCCTAAGAGATTTTTCAGGATGTTTTTGGTGGGAAATAGTTCAGACTTCCTGCTTTTGATGTCAGGCAAAACAAAATTTAAGAAAGTGTCTTTTGCCAGTGTGCAGCTCTATAATGTTAAATATTTGTTGTTATTCATAATGTAAGAAATAACACATAATGACACACTTTCAATAATAATAAACTTACACTTTAATTATAATTAATATCCAATAATATGCTTTTTATTATGCTGTTATTATATTCATTGCAAAATAATATTTTGCTGGTATGACACATCAGAGCAGCTTCTGACTTTCTGTAGCCAGCTAAATTATCAGCAGCAAGCATGAGTGGCAGGATAGCATATGAGAGGCCTGTGTATTTGGACTGCTCTTTGGTGAACTTAATCAGGACGCCAGGCACCTGGAAGATAAAAGTCAACAAAACCCAGATTCAGTGGAATAATTTTATTAATGTACAGGTCTCCCCAGCTGACATTTTGGAGTTGATCTTCAGCTTGCCCCAGTAATTCTTTCTTTCACAGTATAGAAAAGAGGACAATGGTCTGTGTTATCTTTTCGCTTCAGATCCAAAGCTCTTTAAGACCTTCAGAAGAGAGGCTGCCATCTCTGAGAGCCTGTAGACTTGTATGCTCAGATCATGGGAAGTGTTAAATCTGTAACGTTCAACAGATGTCAGTGACAAACCAGAGCTAGTACTGATCACTAGGTCACTTCTCGCTGCCAGACACATCAGCCCAGACATTCAAAGTACCCTCTTTGAATGGCACTTTTAGGAAAAGTAATTCTGTTCAAGATCAGGTTAACTCTTTGAGTGGAGAAAAGTGCCTGTGAGCTCCACAGAAAGTCCATGTTTTCAGAGTTTTAGTGTATCTAGAGCAGACGGAATTTCAAGCAGCGAGTGTTAGCAGGGACTGAGCAAGGTGGCTCGCGTTCTACTTTTGCAAATGAGGATTTCTGCAAAAATTGTGTTATTGTGGTTATGTTGCTGTTCCTTCACTATGAGACAAGTAACGACACATTGCTTGAGGCTAAGCTCTGAAGTTAGAAACTGAAGTCAGGACAGAATCCAGCTGTTGGCTTAATAAGCATTGCGCTGTGCTGCTAGGTCTCTGCTTCACACAGACCCTTTGTGTTTCTGGGACAGTGAGAAGTTGTGGTTTGAAATGACAAAACCTCTATTTTTTTTCAGCCATCATATGCATAAGGTGTTCCACTGAGTGAATGCTTCCTGGTGCTTGCCTGGGAAGTCTCAGTGGTTGCAGCAGGAAGGAGCTGTCAGCAGAGCTGAAAATCCCCCTCCTCTCTTCAGTCTGTATTTTAGGATTCCCACCTCACAGTGCTTGTTAATCTCTGAGTAAATAGCAAAGTTCAACACTTTTCCTGTGGGTTTGGGAAGTGGGTGTACAAAGATACTTACTCCAAAGTGCTTATCTGCCATTGTTAGTTACAGTTACCTTGCTGATCTGCAAGATCAGCAGAAATTTTCCAACAGAGTGGATTTTCCTTTGGGAAATCTTCTTGACATATAGTTGTAAGGGAACTTATACTTGCAGGGAGTCAAGAGCATCAGTACCAAAATGCTGCTAAGTAGTACTTCCAAATGTGTTTAATACCACAGAGTTGGGAGAAACATTAAACTCTATCAACACCTCATTAAAACATCTGTCTTTCTGGATGTATCTACAAACAACAGGTGCAGGTTAAGACTTCAGCTGGACAACATAAAATCGCAGAATGGTTTGGGTTGGAAGGGACCTTAAAACTCATCTAGTTCCGAGCCCCCTGCCATGGGCAGGGACACCTTCCACTAGACCAGATTGCTCAAGTCCCATCCAACCAGGTCTTGAGCACTTCCAGGAAGGGGGGCATCCACAGCTCAACCAAGGCTGAATGTTGTAGAGAAGGAGGAAGAATATTAAATACTATGTAGACATATACAACAAGGTTGCAATATATTAACTACTTACCCTTGGTCATATAATCTTGCTGGCTTTCTTGAAATGTGCCAGGACCATTCAGGGTAGGCAGGACTCTGGGTTGGACGTGTGTCACCTTTCCTATACCCTAATGGAATTGGATTTCTCATTCCCTATGCTCGGTCTTGAACACTTCCTCCAGTGCATTGCAATACTCTTCAAGTTACAACTTGAAACAGGAGAAGTGCTATCTTTATGTGATTTAGGAAGTTAATTTGTATTCATTGTTGCATTAACGTGGCCGCATGCCTCTAGAGATCAGGTTTGTGTCTGCTAGCCTCCCCGTGCTGGGAATGGAACTGTCTGGTTTCGACATGTGACTTGGTTAAATCACTATGCAGAACTCATACACTAAAGGGAAACTCCTGAAGTGCAGGGAACAGTGATCAAATAGAGCATAATTTCACTTTTCTTTGTTCTTTAAATGGTTTATATTCTTTTATGTGTGTTTGACTTCGTGCGGCTGTGAATTGTAATGATTCCCATTGACATTAATGGTGGCTAGAGACCTAGTGTTTCTATAACAAGCTAATTTTCTGCAATTTTAGAGACAAATATGAAAGAACCAGTAAATCTGAGTAGCCTGGGTTTGAGTTCCCCCTTTTACACAGTTAGGTCTTCATTTTCAGAATTATGTGAGTTGGGAAGACCTCAGGAATAGTATGAAATCTAGTTAATTATAAAGAGAAAAAACCTTCCTTACCTATGTGCTGAAGCCACATGACTGTTCAGGAAGTCACATTAAAATGAGCTTAAATTTAAGCTTATGCAGGAGTTTCACTAAGCATGTGCTTAACAGCCTTCCTGGAGACAAAGGCTTTTCTGAACAGAAGCCTTAATTAACATGTTGCAATCCTGGGATAAAAGCCGCTATAGAAACAGAAACCAGTGGTAATGATAATACCTTCCTCAATACATTTAAATCCTCTTATTTTCTATTATTTTAACTTAAACACATACACCCAGTCTTTAAAAAATGAAGTATAAATGATTGAATTTAAATATAGAGCAGCTCTGTAATTGGAATTGTTTCATGAAACATGTGTTCTAAATAACACAAAATAATTGCAGATGTGTTGCCAGACTTCACAAAAATTCAAATAACTTCCCCCAATAATTGACCAAAATAGCCATGCAAGTACTTTTGCCTATATATTTTAAAAGCTGTAAGAGCAAACGCAATCCCAAATATCATGGTATTTTAAAGTCCTTTATGGTACACAAGGGACAGAAAAAATATCTTGTATATTTCAGTGAACATTTAAATCCTAACTCTAGCTGGACTCTGCAAACTAATAGCAGTGCTCCTCTATAATTTATTTTACCTATGTGTTACTGGTTTCCCTTTTTCCTTATAGGGAATTTTTAATTTGCCCTCCTTCTGTAGGGACTTAAATTCCTTACTTAATACTCACTTGTTTACTTAAATATGTGATTTACACAAACAAGAAGAAACTCGCCGTATCTATGGGTTTTGGGGATGCATTTTCTGGATTTACCAGCAGTAAGACAGACCTGGCCATATTCCCAATAAAAATTTTTGATGAGGTAAGTTCATGGTGAAGTAAAGGCTATAGTAGTAGTTACATGCAACACCAGGTTAGAGCTTCACTAGCAGGATCTCCATATACTTTGAATAAAGAATATGAAAAACAAATGCTCACCTCAGTGAGCTTGGCTGAATGTGCTGCAAGATTTTTATTTGCTTCCACCTTCAAAAGAATGTTTCCCTGCTCCCCTGCAAACCCCAATGATTATCATTCCCTTACTTTCCTCTTAGAGCATCTCCTGCTTGTTCGCTAAACAGTGTCACATAGAATAAGATGATAGAATTGCTACTAATCATACAACCCTTTGGAAATATAGGAAGGCTAACAATACTCTTCTGTGTTCAGACCATCAGTGACTGAGCAGTAACTTAGAGCGTTTGGAGGAACTTTGATCCACTTTCTGCCAGTGGATCTACCTCTGTGTCTTTTTGGAGGAAGAGAAGTGTAGATGAGGTGTTAGCATTGCTGTCTATGACAGTAGATACACCAAACGGTTTGTAGGGTTCTGCTGGATTGATCGTGCTGTTCACGGCTAGTGAGGTCACTTTGTGCCAGATGCTAAGCCATGTAGCCAGCTGGAAGAGTGATCCTTCTGAGCTGGCACCAACAGAATGTCTGACACTGCAAAGTGGAAATGATGTTGGAACTTTCATTTTGGGGTCACCATGGGCTCTTGGACGAGTCAGATAGTGTTGAAATGCAACATGCTTAGTAGACAGTGAACTAAACAGGTCCAGGAGCATTTGTGGGCACAGATACTCAGCTGTCTTTGATTTTCAGATTCTCTTCATTGTTGTTTTGGATCAGGACGGCTACTACCCTCCTCATTGGGTTTTATGGTCAGCCTGTGGTAAGAGCCATTTCTCATAGGTACTCTTGGATGTAATCTCCTTGTTCTGGAAGCCAGAATTGTTTGCTACTATGAGCATGAAATATTCTGCCAGCATGCTAGGGGAGTGGGCCTGGCAATGTGGAGAACCAGATAAATGAACATCTGGAGGGACCCTCAAAATTACTTGTTCTACTAAATAAAGGTTGGACTGTTAGAAAAGTAGATATGGCTAGCATTTATTTGCATGATTTATCTTATCCTCTGGCTCTCAAAGGCTGCACAAGTCAGGAAGCCCCTAAGAGGTTTATATGAAGCTAACAGCTTTCCAAAGAAGTTGCTTGGATTTGCATTCTAAAGTTACTTTCTTGGCATATTTAACTGTCTAAGTGTTAAGGTTTACCTATATCAGAAAAGGTTTCTTTTATCCTTTGTGGACACTTCACATCTGCAAGTGGTACCCTTATCCAGCAAGAACTGTGGCTGGGGGTGGGAATAGCAGAGTATTTTATATGTGAGGCAAGTAATGGCTGTGCTACTGAAACACTGTTCCTTTGCAATTGCAGGATAGATATTAACATACATTGTGGTCATGCTCGAGGAGAGGCTCTATTTTTTTCCTTCTCAGTAGTTAGAAATTACGACACTGATCTGCATACTTGGCTTTCATGACTACTGTAACAAAAATGTTCCGTGCCTCTGTGTAATTATAATATTTTATTGCTTCTTCCTCGGCTTATTTCTTTTCTTCATCATTTGACAATTTTAAATGAGGTAGGAACATTTTTATGCAATGTCTATACAGAGCCTGGTATAATACAAGCTTATTCTGGGGTCACATATCATACTACCATCACAGCTACTTTTTTTTTTTAATTGTTCCCTCCTCCTTGGCTTTTGTAATCAACGTGCCTTTGTCTTTTGTCTTACACTCTCCTCAGGTGTGTCTTGCTGGCCATGCTCTTACTTAGATACCATAACGATATAAGTTGATAAAAGTCGATAAAAGTCGTTAGAAGAGGTTCACTTTTTTGAAGCATGCCAGAAGAGATGCACTGAAAGAATTATGTTTATATTAGCCTTTTAGTTTAAATCTGTTATCAGTCATCTGATCAACTTTAGTCTTAGATGATGATGCAGTTTAACCCTGGTAGGGAGCTAAGCCCACCATAGCTGCTTGCTCAGGATGGGGAAGAGAATGGGAAGGGCAAAAGGAGGGAAACCTGTGGGTTGAGATAAAGACAGTTCAACCATTAAAGCAAAAGCAGCATGCACAGGCAAAGCAAAATAAGGAATTATTTCACCCTTCCCAGCTACAGGCAGGTGTTCAGCCATCTCCAGGAAAGCAGGGCTCTACCACACATAATGGTTACTTGGGAAGACAGGGTCCAGGACTTCAAAAGTCCCCCTCTTCTGCCTCCTTTCCCCTGAGCACAATGTCATATGGTCTGGAATATCCCTTTGGCCAGTTAGAGTCACCTGTCCCAGTTGTGTCCCCTTACAGCTGCTTCTGTACTGGGGTGGTGTAGGAAGCAGAAAAGGCTTTGATGCTTTGCAAGCACTGTTCAGTGATAACTAAAACATTCGTGTGTTATCAGCACTGTTTTGGTCACAGATCCAACACATAGCACCATAAGACCTGCTCTATCCCAGCCAAAACCCGTACAGATGATTAGCCTACCCTGCTTGACTATGGACGGTGCCTTGCTCAGGATTTGCAAATAATACTTTCCTTGGCGTAAGTTGCAGTTTTTGGAAAACTCTCATAGAAACTCCAGCGGTGTTGTAGCTTCCTTCTTTGTGTGTCATGTTACAAGGTGACTATTTGGTTTTGAGTGCTGCACCTTTATCTCCATGATATTCAAAACCACATTCACCTCATAAAAGCTCTTTATTATCTTCTTCTATGTCAAGGCACTATGTCTATGTCTTAGTAGCTGCCATGGAGATGCCCTCTTCTCTCCTCAAACTCTGAAGTGTTGTTTCAAGGCTATAATCTTGCTAAGAGAATCAAGAGTACGAACAGACGGTACCAGTCAGATTCACTGTGATTATATTATTTGCAAATTTGTGAGGCTCACATTTTTTTCACATCCCTCCTTTTCATTATTCAAACTGCTCATTCTTTGCTGAGTGAGCTACATTTTAGCACATCTAAAAATAATTTGTGGAATTTATGTTTCAGGAGGATGAATATTTATTGCAAGGAAATCTTTCACAGAAGCATTTCCGTATCTCAATGTATGACTCAGAATGGGGTTCAAACAAACTCTCATAAACAAAATTTATTTTAACATTTAAGTGTAATAAAGTTGTGCCTTGAGTTGTAAGTAATTGTCTGTAAGTTGTACACAAAGAAAAAGGATACACGTTAATCCTCAATATTAAACCCCTGTTTTTATTCAGTTACTGTAAGAGACTTCTCACTTACTTTAAAAATGCTGCATTTATCCAATTTCAGAGTGTTTTTTGCTGGATTAGAGAAATACAAGTCTTGTTTAATCCATTTTTTTCTAAATTTTCTGAAACCTTCATCTATTAACAAAATAAGAACAACTTCCACTATCTGTATTTCCTTAATCTCAGTAATTTACTCAGTTGAGCAGAGCATTCAAGGATATGTAAAATGGCTTTTGGTTTTGTGTATGCACAGTGGTAAAAACGATATTTTTGCTATGTTAAAATGTTAGAACTTATACTGTTCTGTGTGAGCAAACTCTTAAAAAGAAATGCTTCCAAAGAAGCAAAATATGAAGTCACATTGTTTCTCTTTTTTAATTTTTTTTTCATGTTTTGTATTTTAATTCTGAGCAATTTTTAGCAATTCCTCTTTTGTGTAAACTTGGAGGTCTGTGTGGCTTCCTGGGTATTAAGTACTTCCCAAGCTTTAATTAAGAGATATTCTTGAAGCTATACCAAAATATTTAATACATGCTTCAAAATGAAAGCAGTTGAGACCTCTTAGAAGTTGGGCTAGCTATCAGGTGGAGACTTGAGCATGATCTGTGTGTTGCAACTTCTGGGTAGACACTCTGGAACCAAGCTACTCTAAAATCAAGGGTGAGACCAACTGAGTCACCCAAATTCTTCTGAGAAATTACCTGCTGGGGAAGAAGGTAATGGAGGCAATGTGTTTAAGTAAATCCTTTTTAAAAGCTATATCATCCAAATGCAAAGAAACCAGGAAAGTTTTCCTGCTTTGGAGAATGGGTTTACTTCCCTCTGCAGGAGATGATTTACAAGAGTTGGTTATATGTAGCAAAGGAGTTCTAAAATTTATATGAGTGAAAGCCAAAGAAAGAGCAATAAAGCTCTCCCTTGATGCTTAAAAGATTGTAGTGCCACATTATATCTAGTTCTTAAAGTTATTTTCTTGGAGGAAGTGATGGTTAGGTTGCACCGCTTCTGTATGCAAATGCTAAGCACATGCTGTTTCTTAGAATCCTCTCATCTGCCCTACTTTGCATATAAAAGATGATAGGAAGGGCATATAAAAGATATGTAAAGGATATATAGAATCCTTCCTACTCTTCTTCCTCCAGTTCTTCAAGATGAGCCATGTTTTAGGCAGCTTCAATATATTCAATAAGCTTTTTTTCAGATATGAAATACAGATATTTAGTCTTGCATGGCAGTACTGCTTTGTACAAATTTGGTACTTCCCCATTGATAATACCTGTGGAGAAGTCATAGTAAATAGAAAAGTTCTCCATACCTCCTTCATGTATAATCAACTTAGAAACACACCTAAAGGACAGTATTGTTTTCCTCCTGGACAAAGCTGCATATTAGGTGAGGGAGAAATTTTAGTTTTACAAGTCAAAACCTTGGAGATCTTCACCACAGGCAATATTTCCTCATCATACCTTGTATTGCTATTCTTTACTTGAAAGCACCATTAAAGCTAACATAAGGATCTTCAGATTGGTACCTTTATGCCACTGCCTCTGATGCAGCTGTACAGTCAGAAAGCCCAGGCTGTAAAGGAGAAATGGGAAAAAGAGGTACCAAGCTGCTTTTTAGGTTAGAAATAATATTTTTCAAGCATAACGTTTTGTATCTCACTATTTTTCTCCAAAAAGTTGATATTTTGTAAAGACATACGGCAAGAAATTTCAGAGAGGGAGGAATTATTTTAACAAAAAAATGTTAGGTGAGTGATGCAGTGGGGATTGTGAAGAACTGAGAAACCTCTTTTTTTTTTTTTTTTTTCCTCTTTTTTTTTCTTCTTTCCTCCGGCATAGTGAGTCCCAAATGCTCCCTTCCAGCTACTAAAAGAGCATCTGTCTTCCCTTCAGGGTTTGTCTGTGAACTATTGCAACCACAGTGGGGGTTTTTTTGTTTTGTTTTCTTTTTTTTAATTTTTGTTTGGCTGGGGTTTTTTGTTTTTGTTTTTGCTTGTATTTTGTAGGACTCCTGGTGTTGATATGGTCATGACAGGTTCCTTCAACTTCTGTTGGGCAATTTGTGTCTCTGTTTGCAAATGTAAATCAATGAGAGTAATGAGAGTAAGATCATGTCCTGCTGAGAACTGGCAGAAATTGGCATCTTCCTCATTTAGCCCTTGCTCAGTGATGTAGATGTACGCAAAGGATTATAGTTACAGTGACACTGCATTGTGCAAGTGAACAAAAATAACTGAAATCTGAGATTGCTGTCCAAGTTTATCCTTGTGGAGTCTTCTCTCACTCTGTACTGTTGCTGTTCAAATGCTGCTTTCTCTTTAGACCTACTCTCAATTTTTCTGTTGGGTGCTGAAAACTGACCTCCAATGCTGAACTGTAGCATCTTATTTAATAGACAACATTACCTATATTTGCTCATAAACTCGCTCTGTCCAGATCAGCGTCTTTTATCACATTGGAAGTCTCTGGGTAATGACTAATTAGAAGGATTCCTAGAGGTCTTTTTCAACCTAAATGATTCTATGATTCTATGATAAGCAAGGAGGTGTGGAGATGCCTCTGGCATGAGGCCCAAGCTACCACCTCCCAGCTGATGAGAAGAGCCAGCTGGAGCCCAGTCTGCCAGCACTGAGTCCATTCTGGCTAGGCAGGCAGAGGCCCACTGGTAAAGGCAACACAGAAACTCTGCTCAAGGCCTGCAAGCTGGATGTTGAAAATGCAGTTTTCTGTTTGTTCAGTGTATGCATTTTAGATGAGAACTCATTAAATCACAGTCCACATGTTTCATGAGAGAGGTGCCTCAATACCATGGTCATACTACCAGAGAGGGAAAAGATCTGGATTTTCAGCTGATGAGTGTCATGTGTCCTTTTATTTAAGAAATGAAGGTATTTGTGGATTGACTTGGGTGGGAATTCATGTGGGTAAAAATGCGAGAGTCTTCCATTTTCATTGTGGTACTTTGAAGCAGAATATTCTTTGTTCGTAGGTTTCCCTTTTACAGAGGTACTCCATGTTTTTTGGACTTGCATTCATTTTGTGCTTTGACCACTGTGAGATTTTAAATCCATTTGTGCTCCAAAGCAAGAAAAGAGTTTGGTTCTATTCAAGAAAGGCTGTCAACAATGAAGCATCAACAGAGTTGTTTGTTCTCTCAATGATAGATTTCCTCTTTACTTCAGTATCTGTGTTCATCCAGTTTAAAATGTAAAGCTGCTTATCGTGCAAGTCATGGAATTCTTTAGGATTTAAGAAAAGGGAAACATGTCAAATAACAAAGCAACCCTTCCCAAGTGCTTATCTGACAGACTAGAGAACCCTGATATTTCACTTGAATCAACTGTTTAAATGAGCAGTTTAATGACAGTCGTTATTTGTGCAAGATTTGCTTATGTAGCAACTTGAGTATTTATACAAAGAATAGAAGCTTGATGAAACAGTTAAGAAATGCGTGCAGGCAAAATTAGATCTGTGCCAAACCATCTAGTTCCACATTTTT
>JAVSBS010018767.1:100129-110179 GCA_033124195.1 Coracias cyanogaster | reverse complement strand
GATGAATGTGATGCTGAGGTCTGAGTGGACATTTCTAAGTGCCTAACTCAGAACTTCCCCTTCAGTCTCTATTATAAAGACAAAAAAGGTGACAGAAAAGCATATACTTTCCATACAAAGTAAATACACACCTGATATTTGTTGAAGTAATAGTTATATTATTGATTTATACATCACAAAACCTTTTGCTTCCTTCAATAGGTGCAAGAACAGCATATGGGGCTTATTACAGCTTAGTTGCATTTCCACATTATGTTCTTTCTGAACAAATCTCAATTTTAAGTCTTATTAGACAAACTCAGCATGAAGACTCACTGAGATCAATCCCTGCAAAGATAGTCCTCTTCAGTTCCCAGAGGAAACTTTCCCATGGTGCTGGAGCAAAGGTAGTTTGATATAGAAAACTGAGCTGTATTTCAACTATGTGTTGAGTCACTGTTCCATGTCAGTAGGCTCCTGTACTCTGTAGAGGCCTTCCATCATGCCTCATTTCAGTGTTGTAGTTGTAAATGCGTCACACAAGTCAGCATCAATTTATGGGACACTTTGTATTAATGCCCTTTTGAATGGTAACCTCTCCAGTCCACTCTACAGAGATTGAGTTCCTCTTTGACAGAGTTCCTCTTTTTTGCATATTCTCATATGGGAACCAGTTGTTTATTCCAGCCACTGGTACCATGTCCGTGTCTTCCAGGCATGTTGCTCACTTCATGACTTGTTCCAGACTGCTGCAATGGTCATATTTTATCGACAGTAATAAACCAAAACCAAGTGGTGGCTTCTAAAAGAGATTATGCCGTAGAAAAATATTAAATTAAACATATTAAAATACATTTAAAACTTAGAGGAAAACTGATAAACATGCACACAGTTCTCTCTGTGCAATAACACGATAGAATGTATTTACTGAATGGCAGATTTGCAATTTGTTTTTACCCTCTTCCCAGCATGTGGGATTTTAGGTTAAACAGTTCTATTCATAGTTGAACTCACTAGTGTATCCCAAACTGGCTGCTTGACAACTTCACTGACATTTCAAATTCATAACATCTTCATCCAGAGTCATTATAGTCACTAGGCGGGAGTTCTGAATATAGGAACAGACAATTTCTTGGAAAGTTGTCTTTGAGATTTTAATGTAAAAAGGCACCCATATTAATTGAAAGCTTACCTTAAATGTCAGTATGGGTGCAACCGCTAACCTTGTTTGCATGAGCCATTAAGAATGTACAGGAGTGTTTTGTGTTTGAACTCAGCCTCAGAGCAACAGTCAGCCCTGGAAGCTTCAGTTTCTGGATCATTTGGCTATTGATGTTCACAGAATCATAGAACAGTTTGGGTTGGAAAGGATCTTAAAGTTCATTTAATTCCATCCTCCTGCCATGGACAGGGACACTTTCCACTAGATCAGGTTGCTTAAGGCCCCATTCAACCTGGTCCTGAACACTTTCAGGGTGGGGGCATCCAGAACTTCTCTGGGCAACCTGTTCCAGTGCCTCACCACGCTCACAGTAAAGAATTTCTTCCTAACATTTAATCTAAATCTACCCTCTCTCAGTTTGAAATTGTTACCCGTCTTCCTATCACTACAATCCCTGATAAAGAGACCTTTCCCACCACGATACTATAAATAATTGTCCTGAAAATTGGGCTTGTTTTCTAAATAGCAGTGAGACAAAGATTTATAGACAAAGCACTGCACTGCAAATGAGTCAAGATTGCACAAGAAGTTCTGGCAAGTTAGAGTTGAAGGAATGATCTGTTGATACTTTAAGAAGTCCGAGAACAAAGGCTCTCATTTCCTGAGTTTCCAATTTCTTAGCCTGGAGGTTATATATATTTTTGGCCTGGAAACACACACACATACACGCAGTCTTGTTAAATAAAAATTCATCATGGACTAGGAAGATCTCTTGAGTTAATCCATGACCTTGGTGGACTTGTTCTAAAAGATATGACAGAGCTGTTAATGTTGATACAGACTGACGTGATTTTCCATACTCAGCCCTGTCTCTCTAGCCGTAGAGGGATCTACAGTCCAGAATTATTTATTCAACTCTCTTTGCTTTTGGTTTCAAAGCAAGATGGAGCATCTTGAGGAATCCTACATGCTCTTAACAGAACCTCCTGTCGTTTCAACATTTAGTGGTCTGAGGGGAGATAGTTGATGAACAGTCATTTAGTTAGCCCAGTATAAACCAGTCTAGTAGAGAACTGTAGACATCCATGACCATATTTTGAAGTGCCGCTCTGTGGTTGTGCAGTTAAACTGGCAAAGAAGCCTGCCTGGTCATGGCAGGCTGCAAGTAGAAAACAAAGGACGTACAGACTACAAAAAGGTAGGTGTTAGGTAGATGTGATACAAACCTACTTTCTGATTTCTGTCTGAGACAAGTCTGATACAGTGGCAGCAAGGTGTACATGTCCAGCATTTATGTCAAAATATTGTTTCCCCTGATAGCAGACAATTGTCTTTTGAACTGGCAAAAGGTAGCAGAAAAGCAGAAAAGTTACAGGAGGCAACTTTGTTACTGCAAGAAAGAATGGGTGACCACCAGCACAACCATGATCAGTGTGGTGTTTGTTCCAGTGTCATCAGCCTCATACTATCTCCATTTGCATCAGGTCTTTGTGTCCTTCCTGTTCTGGCATTTCAGGTCGAGGCTTTGTTCTGAAATAAAGCAGGTGAAATGGAGAAAAACCCCAGACTGTATAAAATCAAGTACAATGCCTCTAATGCTGATGAAGCATTAACAAAATAACATGTCCAAGGGAGTACTAAAGGCCCAATAGCTTGTAGCTTGTGGATGAGTTAAGTGCTAAAGAAAAAGCAAGAGAAAGAATGAAATTGCTGTAGAGCTAGAAACAATAAGATGGTTATGGCCTTTCAGAAATACAGTCATGAAAGACAGAGGCACTGATGGAGCCATACATTATAATTTGTTTTTTAAAAATGGCTTTTCTTCCCACCATCACTGCCTGACCTCCAGCCTTACCCACTACAGATCCATTCACTGCTACTGGACAAAATGCTGGACAGAGGCCAAGGTGGACACATTTCTTGTTTTGTTATGGAGGATAAATGCCAGCTTAAGTGTTCTGCAAGCCAAGAGGAGAACAGCTGCCTGTAGAAGGGCTCGTCAACTTCCTCATCCTGATCCGGTGGCCTATAATAGACACCCACAACAGTATCACCCATGCCGGCCTGTCCCTTAATTCGCGCCCACAAACTCTCAACTCACTCCTCATCCACCCCTGGACAGTACTCAATGCATTCTAGTTGCTCTCTCACATAAAGAGCAACTCCACCACCTTGCCTTGCTGGCCTGTCTTTCCTGAAAAGGACATAGCCATCCATGCCCACATTCTAGTCATGTGAGCTGTCCCACCACGTCTCTGTAATTGGTACCAGATCGTAACCCCCTGACTGCACACAGATTTCCAACTCCTCCTGTTTATTCCCCATGCCGCGTGCGTTGGTGTACAGGCATTTCAGGGAGCAAGCTGAGCATGCCGATTTCACCCTAGTGGGGTGGGAGGCCTCCTGGTCTTCATCAATACCGGAGCACTGCCCCACTGGTGCAGGCCCAGCTACAACCCCATCCCCCTTTGAATCTAGTTTAAAGCTCTCCGAATGTGCCCTGCTAATTCCTGTCCCAGAATCCTTTTGCCCCTGTGAGATAAACCTTTCCCATGCATTACTGACAGGTCTGGTATCTTATAAAACCAGCCAATATCGAAGAAACCAAAGCCCTGCCTGCAGCACCAGTCTCGCAGCCACGCATTTATAGACTGTATCTTTCTATTCTATCCTATGTCATCACCTGAAAATGAAGGGAGGAAAGAGAAAGTAACTTGCACCCCAGACTCCTTCACCAAGCGTCCCAAGGCCTTAAAGTCTTTCTTCATTCCCCTCAGACTACGGGATGCAGCTTCCTCCCCACCTGTCTGGAAGATCAGTAGTGAGCAGTAGTCTGTTGACTGCACTAGGCTGGGGAGTGTCCTGGTGATACCCCTGATTTGGGCTCCAGGTAGACTGCTGACTTCCCTATGATAAGGGTCAACTCTGCATATTGGGCCCTCTGTTCCCTTCAGGAGGGGGTTACCTGAAACTAGAACCCTTCTCTTCTTCCTTGTGGAAAAGGTTTTCATATTGCTGCGAGGCCTAACTGATTGTAGTAAGACCTCTGGAATAGGTTGCCTACTATCTATAACCCTGTTAGACTGGCTGCCTTCCAGGAGGGCCCCATATCTATTTCTCACAGGCACCTTGAGGTGGCGAGGCGGGCAAGTGGGGTGCTTGCCTTCTGCCATGGCCATGAACTTGCCTCCACTTCCCCCTTATACCCGGGCTTCTGTCTCCCACCTGAGAGAAGGATACAGGGGCCCCTTGATTCTGGGAGCTAACAGGCCATGACACGGAGCACAGAGTCTGGCTCCACCAATCTATCTCAATTTCAGCCTCCCTAATGCTCCTGAGCCTCTGTACTTCGGCTTGCAGCCTTGTGATCTCGTCTTGCAGTTGAGCTGCTCAGCTGAGCAGAGATCATCTACGTGCTCGCACCTCACACAGCTGTGCTCAGAGCTGTCCCCTGAGCTCAGGGAGAGGCTGTGGCACTCCCTGCAGCCTGGGACCTGCACAGTCACATCCTTCTGTGGGAGCTCTGTCTGGGTTCCCACATCCATCTTGGTTGGTGTCAGGAGCACGGTCTTCTTCTGCCAGGTGGAGAACATTGTTCCTTGTCTGAATAGATAAATGTTCCCTGTGTCCTGCCTACCTGACTATTATTGGTGCTTTGTCAGCTTACCCTCACGGGGTTTTTTTCTTCCTTTTTTTTTTTTTTTGTGCAGCATGCCAACATGTGGGAAGGTGCTGCTGTCCCCCTGCTCACGCTCTGAGTGCTGCTTCTGGGTTTGCTGTGTTTAAATGTCCCGTGGTTTCTCCAGGAATGCCCTCAGCCATGTCACCCTCTCGGTCTCTCCTGCGAGAGATGCCGAGTCCTGCCGGGTCCCTCCTTCCTTCCTCAGGCTTCCCTGGGTCAGGGAACCCCCCCGTCCACCTCAAAAACCTCCAAAAAGGAAAAAAAAAAACCCCATAGCGCTTCGGCACGGGGTTTACCGGTGCTGGCGTTGCTGTCTCGCTGTTCGTGGTCACTGCTGTATAATACATAACAGAGGCTCTTTATAGTGCACATTAAGAATAACTACTAAATACTCACTGGCATCAATCTCTTCTTCATCGTACACATCTACTTCCAGCATCCGGATCAGCATGCGGAAGAGAATCCTTAGGAACTGCAAGTATGAGCCAGTCTTTCCTACCTGGGCCAGAGATGGAAAAAAGTCCAAATCCCAACTCAGACTAATACAAAGGAAGGATATGTTTCAGACAAATGCCTTTGGGCTTTCCCCATTCTAGATCTGCCTGAAAACATAACAAGATGCAATATTCCTTATTATGTTGAATAGTATTTAAAACATTTCTGTGAGCACAACCTGTCCCACAACCTGCATCGCTTTTGTACACAGGGAAATCAGCAGTGAAAACTGCTTCCCTACTGATATGGTCATGGCAATTTTATGCCCAGTGCCATCCACATGTATTTCATTTAGGCTAAAACATGACATACAGCATCACCCTTCCTCTCCTTACCACTTCCAGCATGGACCTAACCTTAAAGCGTGATGATTTTTGACATTACTGGGTGCAACTTTGCAGGGTAGCTTTACAGCATGACCTATAGTGCTCATCATTGGTCGTCTCGTCCTGTTAATAAGGCAAGAGGAAGGAACTGTTGTCTTACTTGCGGTGGTCCTGTCAAAAGCAGCCGCCTGGGGTGAAAACGCCTCAAGTCAGACGTCTCACCCTGATTGCTGAAGTCTGCATGGTGCTGTCGGACTGTCGTCCACTGCCTGTAGTAAAGAGACTGCTCTTCACTGTTCATGTCCTTGTGAAGCAGAGGCCTCAGAGAGCTCAGCCAAGATACGTCAGCATGAGGCAGGAGGGAAGCGGAAGAAGGCAAATTCCCACTTTTCTGTGAGCTCAGGAGACAGTAGGCAGCTTTCGACAGGATGACGATGCGTGGCAGAGCAGCGCGGGGGGGCTTGCTGTCTTTGGCCGAATGGGCAGGCCACCGAAGTGTCTGGGAGACCGAAGACAGCGATGATAATTTTGAAGTGGTGCTGCTTGCCATCTGGTTACCCAGGGAGTCGCATTCTTGCTTCAAGGTCTCTCCGGCCGTGAAACTAGAGTAAGTTCCCTCATCTACTGAGCTGTGAGCCACAGTCTTAAGGTTAAGTGACAGTGCTTGCTTCTGAGACTTGTCGGCAGCACTTGAGGAGCTCACGCCGTTATCTGCTAGGGAACCTGGGGAAAGAAAGAGTAGGCAATTAACAGAGACTGACTGACATAAAAATTGTAAAGAAATCATTAACTCATTTGATCTATTGGACAATGCTAACTTTCAAATACTTCAGTTCAATGAGTGCTGCTGGGTGAGCTCATCATATGGATTAGGTCAGTTGTTTCACCATTTAAAAATAAATCCCTGACAGCTATCTGTCCTTCCTGCTTGAGAAGCAATAGCCCTTCTGTTAGAGTTCAGAGTCCAAGTGCAAGTGTCTGAATCCCAAATGACTGCTAAGCTCTGGAAGTTAACTACCATTCCCCATCTGAGATTTGGAATGTTACGGTATAACCTTCTAAAATTCCCATATAAGAAACCACTGTATACATAGATCAATTTGACACTCCTTCATATAGGGAACAGAGCGTTCATTTCACTGCAATTTTAATGTGAACAGGGCTATGCTCCCTCCTCCACACCAGTCAGGTTTAGTTGGTGTATGGCAAAGGTCCAGTTCAGCTGTCTTAATACCTCAAACTCACAGGGAAACAAAGGGAAGGATCCAAAAGTGCCTAAGGAATGCAAAGGGAAAGTCTGATGGGAGGTGATGCTTCACTGATACCAGAAGAGGTAGGGCAAGATCCAGCCATTCTATTGGTCTTGGCAAGAAGGCAAATATCCATCCTCAACCATAGCTAACCCCTGCAGTTACAGAGCGTTTATCTATTCCTAAAATTTTATACTACCCATTTCTACTCTGATATTCAAGATCTTTTCAGGTTCCGCCAGGTGAAATTAGCAACAAATATGAACTGTAAATTTAAAAATAAAATTCACAAGGGACGCTTAGCTATGGCATACTATCCTCCCACTACAACACATGCCTTTTTACCTGTACACAGAAAAATTGTTCACTGGGGAGAGAACCTGCTACTCACATTTCATTGCCTAGCTTGCAGCAGGATGCAGCTAAGCAATCCATGTTTGACCAAACACCTCAATGCTTTCATTCAAACTCCAATGACATAGGAACGAAGATTTGTTTTTCAGAGCAACAGCTGAATAACTGACCTGAGGTTCCGGTGACAGCGCTGCTATTACTCTGGGGTCGGTCCAAGTCTATCAACAGCTCGTCGGAGTCATTCTCACTACCATTAGCCTTCTCATGCTCCTTCTCACTAAGTTCAAGAGCTACAATAGGCCCTTGAATTGCCTCCTTCGAAATGTAGCAGCATGCCAGGCCTACTTCTTGCTCTAACGCAGTCCGAGTTAAGTAGCTTGAGTCAATTAGTCGTAGGTCACAGTATTTCAATGACCTACAAAACCCAACCCAAGAGAAAAGTTAGTTTTGTTTTCCCTGACTTTGAACAGTTCTCCCTATCTTTAATTGCTTATTAAGTATTCATGAACAATTTTATTAGCCAGTAAATATAAAATTATTTTAAAATACTCAACACGGAAGTTATGCGCCTTGCTACTTTGCACAAACATTCACTGACCCACACAGTACTGCAGCTTTACTTTTCACAAGCCACACTTTCCGAGATTTTAAACTATTCCCAAATAAAGTCTAAAATACACATTTTGGTGAAAAAAATAGCCTTGTGGTATCAAACCACTTATCCACCCCCAAACTTATCTGAACATGTTAAGAGAACATCCATATTGCAAGAGTAATAACCGCACCTGGGGAAAGTTTCTCCTAGAGGGTCCTTGCCAGTTAGAATAACAATGCAAGGTAGACCTTCCAAGTCCTGATAGGTGCGAGGGATCCAGTCATCCTGCTCATTTCCCCTCCAAGCCTGTGAACAGAGAAACTCCCAGTCACATTTAAATAACATCTTCTAAACCTTCACCTATTTTTTTTTCAGTTCTTTGTATACAGAGTTTGCTTGCCCAACAGCCAACAGGAGGGAGAACTTAGGTACAGACACGCTTTTTTTTCTGGTAATGAACCGTTAGCCAAGCATTAAATGCATACAAAAAGGATGCACAGCATACATTATTCAGTGCTGGAAATATACACCTGGTGTGCTATTAGTGTGGTCTATCAGAGAAAAATGCAGGTGATGCCTTCAATTTCAAGCTGGCACGAATAAAAGTTATTTGAAAATAATGTAAAGCTAAAGTAAGACCTTCAAGTGGAGTATGAAAATTATTCCATGATCCTCAAATACTTGCTTCATTATTCTATATAATGAAAGAGTACATGAAAAATATTTTTCCTTTCACTGGAAGTAACCCCGTAAGAAAGGACTCCTTACCTACATTCTACCCAGGCCCAAGACCACAAAGCAATCATTTTCCCTTAACACTATAAAGGCTGGTGGCATTAGTCCCATGTCCTTACACCCTTCAGTCTCCTTGGCTCAGCAGAGCTTACTGAACCTGGCTGAGACCATTTGTGTTCTCTGCGTTGGAGGTATCCATATCTTGAGCAACAAAATCTTTCTTGCTGTGTTGCACAGTGTCCAGATGATACAGGCAGTATTTGATCAAGACAGGCATGACCATCCTACAGCAACTGTTATAAGAAAGACTCTGAGACTCTCGCTTAGAAAGGAAACAAGCCATTCTATCTCTATAAACACTGAAATTGTATTAAAAAGCTGAAATGCAAAAAAGCAGGTTCATATCCAGCTGCTCCTGTCAATACATTATGGATACTGCCAGGAAAACTGACAACACAGCCTCTTAGATCACTGACCAGTCGAGACAGGAGATCATCAGAGAAGCTCTTTCCATATAATCCAGAGATTTCACATTTCCATACTGATCAGACATCAGTGTCTCTCCAGACAATAAAATTAAGCTCTAATGGTTTTAGAATCATCAGCGTTTGAGCAACAGCTTACCACTCTAAGAGGAAAAGTTTTTTCTTCTTTCTTATTAATAATGGAAAAAATAAACTCTGGAGAAGACTCTTATCTAGCTGAGGCACAGAATCTACTTTGCTGAGTCATGACAGGAAGCTCAACCACTCAAACTGCCTATTAAAAATAATACATATATTACCCTTCTTAGAACAGATGTGCAAGACAAGACACAGCTCTCTTGACAGAGCAACAAGACTTATGCAAGCTTTGTGTAAAACATACCTTGCAAGAAGAACCCTATTGTGAAATCTCTCTCTTGCTTCTTCTAGTCTCAACCTATACCCTTGACCTCTCCTCTCCTTACCCTTCCTCCTCCCCATAAAAGCCATGTTTTATGAGTAACCTTCTCAAGCAGATGAAGGGGACTGAAAAGAAGGACTCACTAGTAGATCAGTGACTCAGCATGCCATTTGACCTTTTGAAAATTTCCACTGAAAAAAACCTATGATTATTTTGTTCATTGCTTAGGAAGAGCCCAATCTGGAGTAATGTTTCCCTTTTCTGCTATGGTTCTACTCTCTTTCCCCAGTACTGATTTCTTTCCCTTGCTGATTTCAGCATCCTCTGCATAACATGTTCACAGAAAAAAATTATTTCTCCAAGTAGCTAACAACACTTACTGACTCAGTAAAACAGCCTCGGCAACAGAGATATTTTCTGGTTTGGCAGAGTTAGTCTGGCTGTGTGTTATCCTGCATCTCTGTAGTGGGTCTGGCTGAGCTGGTTTTCCCCATAGCAGCCCTCACGGCACAGTGTTTTGTGCTGGGAGCCAGAAGGGTGTTGATAACACCCCCGTGTTGTGACTGCTCCTGAGCAGGGCTCGCACA
>JAVSBS010018765.1:69747-85994 GCA_033124195.1 Coracias cyanogaster | reverse complement strand
TCTTTTCAAATCTCTCTCCTTCCCTTCCTCTCCCATTTGGGATGGGAGGGGGCCATAAGTCTCTCTCCCTTATCCTCTTTCTTTTCCTCTATTTGGGGGGGGTTGGGAAAGAGAAGTTAACAGACAGTGTCTGTTGTAGGTCTGGTGGACTGAACCTAAACCTCAACAGTAAGGCAAACAGATATGGGACACTGTTTTAGGAAACAAAACCTCAAATTCGGTTTAGATTGAAAGAAAAAAAAAAACAAAACAACCCAGCAACACATACGTACAGTATCATAAAATCCAGAGCCACCACGCCAGGGAGTGAATTTTGAGTGACATTCAAAAGATTTTCATTAAGGCTTCCATTTGTTTCAGTCATTTGAGAACGATTTAGTCACTTAACTCTCCCAGTTGAATTTTTTTCAAATGCCAATTGACAGAGGAAATTCATTCCAACTAAAGATAAATCCCTACTTTCACTGCCAAGAGTTTTCCTGCCATAGACAATTATTGGTCTAGAGGGGACTTTTTCTTTCTTTTTGAAATTTAGCTCCTTCTAAGAAATCTATGTAAAATTAAGTACTTCATTAAACTGACAGTCTAGGAAGTCTACCTTTGTGCTTTGTTTCTTCTAAGGCAAAGTTAAAGAACATATTAAATGGGAAGAAACGCTTATATAAACAGAGTTCAGGAAATAAATTGTTCTTCAATTCAGTAGCTAGAATAGTAAGATGGGGGAGAAAATACAGTTTACATCAAAAAGCACATATTTTCTTTAAATAATAAAAGTATTCAAAACTGAAGCATTTATTTTAAAACTGCTCACAATTAGCTTCAAAATTATCTACATTAAACCTCTACATTAGTTGGTTTTAATTTTGTCTCATCCCATGATATTATGTATTCTATGCTAGATAGACCTTTTTCTAAGTATACGTGGTCTTTGAAATCTCTTGGTGTAAATTCATATTTTAGAGGCATGGCTTCCGTGAGAATTCATGCATCAAACATGTTTCAATGTCATGTTTTGAAACGAGCAGAAAGCTCTGGGTTTATTAAGTCTTTTCAAACAAATAAGTCTATAAAATAAGTCTTCACTTGTGGTCATCAAGGATCAGAAGGATCAGAATGACCTTACTTTTCAGTAAGTAAGAGGATTAATAACCACCTTAAATAATGTTCCAGACAGGTGAATTTTTCGTGTTCAGACAAATACAAATGTTACTATCTATTGTATCTTCTGTTAGTTGCTGTACTACTAATTATTGCACACTATTATCCATTAAAGCATTAAACTTATCCACATTTGTCTTCTTTGCTCTGCCCTAGTGTGCTTTAAGTGGCTGAAATATTATGTAACCTCTGAAAAATTCTTCTGGAGTAAATGGCAACAAAAAAGGGGAAAGAAGAATGAGAAAGTTCATCATTTAAAACACTTAAAAGAGAGGCAGAATAAGGATAACAGATCAAAATTGTTCAAAATTAGGTCCAAAAGAGATAGAACCTGGTTAGCTGTGAAGTTTTCAGAAGATTGTCAACAGGATAGTCCAAACAAATAATAAAGCTATAGTAGCAAAAAAAGGGGAAATATTACAATAATCTACTAAGTACAGGTAGACTCTTTGTTTAATAACATCCATAATGTAAGGTATCTTTCAGTGAGGACTAATTTAAGCGTAATTTAAAATCCAAAGTGAAGGCTAAAAGACTGTGCATCATCAGAAGACTGTGAGAAGTAATTTGAAAACCAGCTTTTGCTACATTCATTATTTGTATGAAGGAACATTTGGTCACTAAGGTGATACTGGGGGGAAGAAATTGTTACATAGAGCAACAGCCAGTCTGCCACATGGCTTGACATCATACATTAAAATGGACTTAAGTAGGTTCATGAGATGTATCTTCTTTGTCCAAGATGGCTATGGCACAAAAAAGGGCTTCAGCATTTGTGACCTCTGCTTTGCATTTGAATAATTACTTATCAGAAAGAAATTTTTGAGAGGACTGCATTTTGTGTTGATATTTACATTTTAGAAACTGTTCATCATATCATAAGAATCACAGAATAGTTTGGGTTGGAAGGGACCTTTCAAGGTCATCTAGTCCAAACCCCTGCAGTGAGAAGGGACATTTTCAACTAGATCATGTTGCTCAGAGCCCCGTCCAACCTGATATGGAATGTTTCCAGTGATGGGAAATCTACCACCTCTCTGGGAAACCTGGACCTGGAAGAAAAATTTGGGATTGTTTTGTGTTTTGTGTTTTGCATCTGCAGCTGACCCACTGACATCACACCATTATTTCATGCCAAGGAAGAAGGGGTGGGAGGGTATTATTTTGCTCATTCATTGCCAATGCATTAATTGTATGAAAACAATTCACTGAAAAGCAAATTCTGACAAGTTCAGGAGATTTATCAATTTATTGGCTTGGAAAGTTTTGCTCCAGAAAGCAAAAGTGATGAATGGTGGTATGCTACTGGTTTAGATGGTGCTAAAAGAAGTTTTGACAGGCCAGTGTGAGAGCCTGTGGCAGTCATGAGAAAACCTCATTTTGACATTGATGGTCTCCAGGTCATCTTCAAAGCCAGTCACCATCACCATGGGACACACACAGCTTTCGTTCACTGAGCAGCTGTTGGAGCTTGTCTCGCCATTTAAGAAGGGGCCCATTCTGTGTCCTGCACTATTTATTAACTGTCATTAATTAAGAGATTAATTTTTCTACATTTTTTCTCATAGTAGAGAAAAATAAATTAGAAGCACAAGAAAAAAAAACCTGCAAACCAGTAAGATTTAAAACAAAAATAGGGTTCAGTCCTAAATCCCTCATGTGCCTGGAAATCCCACTGCACTTCCTCATTTTGGTGCTCAATAATTAGTCATTAACTCCTGTCCTGCAATGAACAGAACACACTCATCTACCACTTCCTTGACCAGATCAGGCTCATGTTGATTATTTTAACAGCCTAATTTAATTCAGGTTTCTGTAGTTTCTCTAGGAATTTGCCAAGCTGAAATTAGTCAGATTCCATATAAATCTATGTCGGGGGAACTTTAATGGAAATGACAACATTAAGAATTCAGGATTGGGCCCTTAATAGCCACTATAATTTATCATCTTTTTAATATAGTGAAATCAGTGAAATGAAATATTCTAAAGACACAAAAGTAATAACCCAATCATTTAATATGAAAGAATAACTAGACAATACTACCCTGAAGAACTATAGATAGCCTGATGGAAAGGCAGTGAATACAAAATCCAGAAAAAGCATTGATATTAGTTTCAGGGAAATGGTGTATTCGTGTAAAAAAAAAAAAAAAAACAACCAAAAAAAAAACAGTGAAAGAAAGCAAACCAATAAGTTCTTCTACAGCCTTGGTACTCTTTTGGAGGCCTTCAAACACAGCTTTGGTGGCATTATCACGGACAGAAATCATTGTCCTTGGCTCAGCATGTGGGAGGGAGAGGGAAAATCCTGGCCACAAGCAAAAGGAGTTGAATTGCTTGGGGAAATTTGCAATTTTGATATGTCAGGAGTGATAAAAATGCATACATTTTCAGTAGGTAATGATTAGCTGCATTTTTGTCTATAGCCATTATAACTCTATAAATACATGTTTTCAAGGTAAAATAACCCAAATAATAACTCAGAATCAAAGCAATCATGTCTGAAAATTAGAGGCTGTCATTTTAGTCATAATATTAAAACTAAATACAAATTCTAATTAAATAGAAAATAGTCTGGTTTACAAGTGTACCTACTCACTACATTGCTTTCAATGGAAGGTATCAAATTAATTAAAAAAGGAGATTAATTCTTACATCCTGCTTTTATGTAAAGGGAAACTGAGGCATGGAAATTTGCCTACACTGCTCTTAGAGGCCAGTAGCAGAGCCAGGGTGGAAAGTAAGTAGGTCAGTAAGCTGGATCTTAGACTGGGCCACCAAAGTGGTGCTGGCTGGAGCAGGCATGGGAACATGCTACAGTTGTGGGTACCCTGAGTCATAGCTGGTCACTCCATCTTTACACTTTAATCTCAGATTTACTTCCCTTTCAGAGATTATGGTTGATTCCCAAGGAAGACTGGAGACATGATCTTAAAAGGTTGCTTCCTCTTGTCAGTTTTTACCACTTATGAAGTTCCTGAAGCTTCTCTGCTGCTTTGAAAGTAGACAAAAATCTCTGCCAGCTGCTGCCGGAGTCCCAGACCCTGAAGCTTCTGGGCGCCTCCAGATTTCCATTCATAAGGTGGGATCTGGACATACACAGACCCTTTGGGATCTAGCCTCAAATGTCATAAAACATAAAAAAGGTGATTTTTTTCTGCTGTTAATTTTCAAAGGGAAAGTCCTTTTCACCACATGGTGATAAAAAAAAGAAAGAATTAGAATTAAATATATTTAAAAGAACAAAATATTTCTTAAAACATAGCACAGAAAAATGAAAGGCTTTTTTTTTTTTTTTTTCTCCTGTAACAGGAAATTACCGTTTGCCTTTTCTGGTATTACATGAACTGTGATAAATTCATCTTTATTTGCCAAAGAAAGAAAAAAAGCCCTCACCCAATTAAATGTGTGTGTGCTTCATGCCCACTGCTACAGAAGCAGGACACAAACTTCTATCTGTGACTGCCAAAAAAAATGGTTGTGTAGCTCTGGAAATGCTTTACTGAACTACAGTAACACTATTTAACAATTGAGTTAACTGATAAAACTAAAAATACTGCTAATTCCCATTTGTAATATGCTAAATTGCCTGCAACTAATTTAAACAATAAGCAAGCCAGGCTGTGAATTGTTATCTGTGGCCAGTTGAGCAAAATACTTTATTTGCCATCTCTTTATAAGCAGGGGTTTAATAGATTCACCTCATACAGCCTCAGAACAGTTAAATTCTGCAGAGAATTCACTACCTGAACTTGCCAAACTTGCCATTTTCTGATAAAATAAATTCAAACATAGGCAAAACTTTTAGCTTAAAGCTACAGATTTTTCCTTCTCTTTTATTTTCTTCTAAAGCTTAAAAGTTTCCTTGGGTTCAGGTATTTCTAAGCACAGAACGATAACAACCTTGAAACAGAAAAAGCCTTCAAAGCATATGATATGCTCTGGTAGCTTCCTGCAATGCTAAAAAAATTAGCTTAAATCCCAAGATCCATCCTCAGGAGCTTAATTGCTTCAAAGAATAGGGAATCTTGTCAAATTCAGTCCAAACAAACATAATCAGTAGCTTTCAAAGCTTGTTTGACATTGAGGAGGCATAGAAAACAACACAGGAACCAAAGAAACATACATCGATGGTCTGTCAAAATTTTTTGTTAGACATGATGCTATTATCAAGGCACATCAGGATGAAATAAAGTGACCTGGCTGACCACAGGCTTACAAATGTCTTGGGAAGGAAGGAAAAACGGTGAATCAAAAGGTAGCTTTGTTGCATGTCCCCCCAGGCCATCTTATTGACAGGGATGACAATGGTCCCAAGATGCACCATTATCTATGACCAGCAAGCAGACATCAAATGCTACCGAGCTGTCTCTGTCAGAATAGAAAATGCTGCTCAAAATATACAGGGCTTGTTACATTTTGTTCAGCAAAGGTTTGTCAAAAGCCAGGGTCACTCCGTGTGTGCACTGCCCTGAAGGGTAATTTTAAAAGGCAGGAGAGATGCACTTGATTCTTCACTGTTTCTCCTGGAAGGAGACTTCAAGTCTGTAGATGACCAAAATGTTTTGAAAATCAAAGAATGACTCAGAAAAAAAAAAATAAAATAAAATAAAGTACAACAAAGCTAATATATGTTCATTACAGCTGTGTTACTAGAATCAAACCACTTTTCAAAATAAACAGGCTAGAGAATTATTCCCATATTTAGAGGTTTTTTCAATAAAAATCAGTTGATTTCTAGTGCATCAGGGGTGGATGCTACCGTAAAGGCATGACTCAAATTGCAGTGGATAAGTATACTCTCTTCAAGTATCTGTGCTGTACCATTATGCAGTTAATTGAAGTAAAAATATTTATACTGGCGAGAAAAGAATTGTTAATATGGTATCCTTTGGAAAGAAAAGAGAGAGGCTGTATATACAAACTCCAACCTCAGAAATATTTGGGTAAACTTTGTTTTTCAGTGAACATCTGCTAAGCACACACTGGGGAAAGACAGTCCAAATGCACTTCACTAATTGACACAGAAATCTTTGTTTAAGAGCCGTACTGCTAAAAAAAGCCACAACAAAACCAAAACAAACCTGAGGGTGAAAAGAACATTTCAGGGGGTGAAAAGCATTATTAATACAGAAAATGCATTATGGAAGTTTTCCACTGGTTCCTGCTTATGGGTCAGCTCTTGCTGTTTCCCTTAGTGGTCATCGCTGTGTTATGAATGGGCAGGGCTTTAGCAAGAGAGTAAAACAGGGGCAATAAAAACTATCCAACTCCCTAGCGCTGCCCTGTATAGGTCAGGCATGTAACATGATGCTCCACTGGTAACTTTACAGATGCATCTTGCCCTGGCAATGTTGATTAAAAGCCAAATGAACCTTTCTGTCCACGCTCCCCAGACCTTGGTGCTCAGTGGCCATAGGGGTTCTGATGGTCCCCAACTGGGCTGCTCAACCCTGACAAATGGTACATCTCAAAAGCATCACACTCCATCACTTTGGTCCTCAGCTATCCAGACCCATTTCCCTACTCCCCTCTGTTGCTGATTATTGTGGCCTCTCAGAGCACGTAATTATGTTGTTTCTTTCCTCTTTAAGGATAAATATCAGAACAAAAAAATGAAGAGAAAAGAACAAGCCAGTTGCAGCCTTTTGCTGCAGGTTTGTGGCTCCGAGATTACAGCTGATGCTCTACTGTCCATACCCATATGATTTTCAGGACAGAAATTAGGATAATAGTCTATCAAATGTACTTTCTCTCCTCCTAGGCCAATCTCAAGATGATAGATATGATCTTTTTGCATCTCATGGGGCGTGCTCTTTTGTCCCCAAACACAATGCTATTAATTCAATGTAATAGTTTCTTTTTCCTTTCACTGGAAATCACAATATGCTGTGAGTAAGGCTGGCTTGTCTTTCCTTCTTGGAGGACTTGTAAGTGCCCTGCAAGTCGAGAGAGACTTTGCACAAAAAACAGTCACTGATCGGTATTACTTTAGCAATTTCATAAAAATGTTTATGTATTCTTCCTTGCCCTTTTTTTCCCATTACTCACTCTTTGTGTGGACTCATATGTAACATCTAGTTTTCAAGGCGGGGGGAGTGTTGTCCTTTGGTTAAATCCTACTTCTTATTTTTTTCAGCTGTCAATTATCAATCTAGACATAAAAGGAGGGACCCCCCACCACAAAGAAACCCAAATATGCTCCTCATCAGTAAATTCAGTGTTTGGTTAAAACATCTGCATTAATATTCTTGTACATTCTAGCTCTTAAAACCAGGAAATCTTGCTAGTGACTTCCGTGCTGTAACAATCTGTGGGAAATTTAGAGCTTTAAGGTATCGTTAGCATTTGGACAGAAAAGCCTTCACAGAAAAATAGATGCTTGATGCCATCTGGAAGCAAAAGAAAGCACAAATATATCTCCAATCCCTTTTGCCCACCATTCAGTCTTGCATGAAACAGCTTCCTGAGACCAAACACACCGGACCAAATTTACATGAACAGTGTGGTAGGTTCACTCTCTCCTAAGCCAGGTTTCAAGCAGATATACTATAGAGACAAAAGAATTCATGTTGTAAAATCCTGTTTATCAAATAAACCTTGTTCTGCTAACCACACTACTCATTTTCATCATTTCTGACCACAACATACTTAGCCTCCCATCCTCTATTCACAGTATTTCACCTTTGTTTAGAATCAAATTAAAAAAAAAAAAAAATCAGCATCAACTCTACTTAATTGTTATGCATCCCTAGGGTGATCAAAACAAACAACCTAAGGCTACTAGATCCACATCATACATACAGTCACACTGTGTGTAATGAGGTAACACACTTGTCTGTGAGCTTTCCACTCCGAAATGAGGAGAACCTTACCTCTGGTTTGTTGCCATCAGCAAGAAATTTAAGCAGTACCTGTGATCCTGCAATATTTGTCTAAATTTGTCATTTTAATTTATGAGTAATGGAGAGCTTATGACTAATGACAGCTAGGTTCTTGCTATGAGGATAGACACCAAGCAAATGAGTATGATTGCAGATGTTAGGAGTAAATGTGAAAGGAAAGGAGTGAGCATTAGGAAAAAAAGAAAGAGAGAGAGTATTGATTCGGTGTGACTGATGTGAATGAGTTAAATGATTGACTATGAAGTGTGAATTCAAATTTACTGTGAATGGAATTTACTCTGAGTGGAACAGAGTATGCATGACCATGACTGAGTGTGACTAGGTATCATTAGGAAGAACTAAGTGAATATGAGTGGAAAGCACTGATTATCTCCCCTGTAATCTATAAATAAACAGTATTGCAGGAAGTTTTGAAAAATGTATTTAATAAGGGATTTCCACTGTGTGAATAAACTTGCTGAGGCCAGACAGCCTGATCTGGAGGAAAATGTATCATTTTACTCAAAGCTCTGTCATGTAATAATATATGAGTTCATATCTGACAGGAACAAAATAGGCCCAAATTTACAGCAAAATGGAATTGCTGGACTTAAAATAAATGTCTTTCCAATTATCAGCAAACAAATATAATAACTCATATGATATCAATTATTCCCTCATCTACATATGGGTATTTTCCTAACATACATGTTTAAATTCAGAAATATGAACATTCAGGACCTGCAAATTTGGGAACCCGTGCTGCCTTCTGCAGCTCAAGGTAATAAAGTTTAATTATGACCAAATAACTAAATTGTCACCAAACATCTGCCCTTCTGCAGAGTAACAGAACTGAGCCTGACGTTGCTCAAGTTTAACTCAGTGACAGTAAAGTGTGTTTTACCTCCCAGCATCTCAGACCCCACACGTGCAAGAGCGTCTCAGTATCTTCTCAGCTGCTGCCCTTTCTCAACAAATATATCTGTTTACTTCAAAAAGTCAAATCAACAGAGTCTTTGTTACTAATGATCTGAGCAAATAAATGTTGATTTTAAAGGTGGATCCTGCCAGAGATTGCAACAGTTTCAAAATCTTAGATCATGGGGTAACCAACATGGATTTTATCACTGAATTCAGTTACTTGCCTTACTTGAATAATTTTCTTCCCTCTAATTCTTCTGCCATCATTACTGATCAAACAATCATCAGAATTTACGGTGGTTTTTTTAATGTCAGCCTCTTCCATTGAAGAAGAAAAGATAAGAACACCGAGCACTGTGTTTATACTGCAGTAATTTAATAATCAAAACCAAATAATATGAAAGAGCAGAGAGGTCATTTCAGCTGATACAAATCTTTCTTGGGAAACCTACACTGCTCCTTTCATCTGCTAATACACTGAATTTACTGGGGTGAAGAAATTCCCCAGCCCTGCCTGAATAAGCTAGGACTTATTCTAAGCCATGCACATGAGCATTCTTGAAATCTGCAGTTCTTTGAGTTAGAAGCATTTTAAACTGTCGTTCTGTGGATTTACATCCTTGTAACTTTACAGGCTCTAAGTTAGCTCTGCTAATTAACAGTGGCCAAGAATCTTAGAATCATAGAATGGTTTGGGTTGGACCTTTCAAGGCTGTCTAGTCCAAAGCTCCTGCAGTGAGCATGGACATCTGCAACTAGAGCAGGTTGCTCAGAGCCCTGGCCAACCTCACCTGGAATGGCTCCAGGGATGGGGCATTGAAAACCTCTCTGGGCAACCTGTACCAGGGTCTCACCACCCTCACTGGAAAAAACCTAATCCTTCTATCTAATCTAAATGTCGCTACTTTTAGTTTAAAGCCATCACCCCTTGTCCTGTTGCAATAGACCCAAAGCTGAGAATGTGGCTAAAACTTTTAAATGGAGCTTTTGTTTGTATTAGATTTTGCTTCCAGGTGCATTTCCATTTTACAAAGACTAGAACAGAAACTGTTACAGGCTTACTGCTACTGTCTGACCAAAATGAATGAATGATTGTATGATTCTTGTTCGGATCTTACTGAGCACCAAGAAACACCTCAAAAATTTGACACTGTCACCTTACAATAATTGCAGTTTTCAGAATCTGCAACAGAACTGAAAAAAAAAAAAATCCACTGGAAAAAAAATGTTATGAGAACATACCTTCATTCATTGAATCAAAGAACATATATTTGTTCAGATCATGAAAACTCATTCCCCCATCCTTATGAGTTAGGTCAAAGACAGGGTGCCTGCACTGTCTGAGCAATCCTCTCTAGATGTGTATCTCCCAAGCAGGACAGAAAACCATTGACAGGAAACAGTGGGTAATTTACGCCTCTTGTGCCAAAGCTTCACATGTTCTGTCGATAAATGGAAGATTTAATTCTTCAGGATGGCAATTCGGGCATTTTAAAGGATTTCCTAATGAGGTAAAATTCACTAATGAGATAGAAAGAAAAAAACTCCACCTTTTTCCCTTGGAATTGCAGAAATGCAGAGTAAGTAAATTCCAAAAATTTTCACAGCATTATATGACAGAAGGGGGTAAGAACGAGATCATTAAGACTTTACATTCTTTTTCCAACTCAATCTGAAAACCTGTTTATAACAGCTATGCTGAGTTACCTTTATTACTATAAAAGACTTGCTATTAAAGAAAAACAGAACTGATGTGATTAATTCTGCTACCTTGCACTGCAAGATTGCTAATGAAAAGCTGCCCCACCCTTTTCACTTCTCTGCATAGGCACCAATACCAGAATCCCTTAAATTTAATGCAATCACAAGGCCACTGCAAACTGATATGCTAGGACCCATGTCCCCTCAGCTTTACCAGTGATTAATACATCCTTACTCCTAGTTTCAGCCTGCAAAAGAGAAAGGGTCTATCTGGGTTTTTTCAGAGTTTTTTCTATCTTAAAGTGTCTTATTTCTGATTTTCTAAATTTTGCTGATTGCAACGCTCTTTCTACAGCTCATAGAAAGTTTAGGTATTGAGTAGTCAATTAACACTCGATATGCTCAAAGATTTTTTTTCAGATAAGCCCCTAAAGATTGAACTAAAGTGAGTGTTTCCACTGCTTGCTTTCCTTCTACCTACTCTCAGTTACAAAATCAGCTGGGACTTTATCTGAATTACATGTCATGTTGAAGGACAGAGCTTCTAATTTGCAGCAGGACAGAAAGGGGAAAAAAAAAGGATGCTATGCTAAAAGAACAGTTACAGGCCATTTTTAAGAGTCAAACAAAATCTGACGCACTTAAGTATCGGTATTGCCTCAGCAAAGCCAGGTTGTCTGTTCACCTTACATTATGCCACAAATTCTTAACATAGCTTTAGGTTATCCTGCTTTATTTAGCTGCCGACAGAAGGACTTTTACTATTGTGGATCAAGGCAACCGCCTCTGGAATAGATCTCATTAGCAAAGTTTCCATAGGAAAGAAGATTAGAGAAAGCAACTGATTTTCTTGACTTGTACTGCTATTTCTATGGCAGCAAAGCAATTTCATCTTCCTTAGAGGCATTGGTTTCAGGTCGCATTTTTAACTGTAGTTAAGTCCTCAAATAATTCTGAAGACAATCAAGGATAAGTGACCACTCTCCAATACAGCAAAGCAAACATGCTGCATGGTCAAGCCATGGCTTTTGATGAATATAATTTTTTTTGTAGGCTTGGTATATAACATTCAAAGTAAAGACAGCATTCAGAGTTTAAATGTATATGACATACCTCCAGTTTAAGATGATGGCAATACAGTATGTGGATCCAAAGGTAAAATTTGCCCCTAAATTTGACAGATGGAGTACAGAAAGTTTATAATGTTAGAAAAGAGCTACTTTCTTTTTAATACCTCTGGGATGCTAAAGAATTTTCAATTCTATATATATTTTGGGTGATATTTTAACATAGATTAATGTAATGTAATTTAAATATCTGCAAGAACCCTAAAGTTTTCAAAGAAAAATGCTTTAATAAGATCTAAAGAAATGACTTAATTTTGGAATTGGTAAACTCTATTTTTTCCAAAGACAATATCCTGTCCGATGTCAGAGCAGGAACACTCTAGACCAGCCACGAGAAGGAAAGGCAACGATCTCTATGTTTCACAGGAAGTGTGAGACTAGGGCACGGATGGAAGAAAATTAATGCGGCAATTCAGAGGATTCACTGTTCTAAATCCTTCAGTTGGGAGAGAACTAAGGGGCTTAGTAATATCTACAAAGTAGCTATGATGTGCTTCTTCCCACTGCAAACAGCATCTGCTCATGCAGGCTCGATGCAAGGGTCCAGATTTGGCCAGCAGTCATTATTGTCTCTAAATATTGTCTCCAAATAGCAACATTTTTATTGAAGTCACATTCAGAGTTGAAGCTGTCATCCAGAAGGAGAAAATCATTGTAGTTTTTGTCCTATATATGTACGTTATATAATTCTGACTATTATCTCTGGGGCCTCTCTGGCAAACTTTCCACCATTCTTTCTCTGTTAGGTCTCGAAGTTATCAGAGTCAGAGTTCATTTATACTTCCAATCGCTGGCTAGACAATGTCCCCAGGGTTGTGAAGTCTAGTATGGCAGAACAGAAACATAATTTTATGGCCACTATATTCTAATTCATTTAATTAGGGGTTTTCTTCGATCTCTGGGGTGTGTGTCCTTTCCTGTTTAGAGGTTTCTACAAATCTATCTCCATTCCACAAAGTCACAGGGAAAGTTCTCCTGCAAGTGTAGATACTGTTTGCTCTCCATCAAATTAATATTCATCACATCATCAGCAGAATCTACCTTTCTGTGTGCCCTCTGATGTTAATATTTTTGAGGAAGAATTATTGCACAACAACCCACAAAGAAATGCATGTAATTTACATATACTAATAATGCAAATCCCCCACATTTTTGTGGTATATTTTTTAAAAGCAGAGTCCCTAACAAGACTTAAATCATAATGGTTTAAAAGAAGCAGACTGATAAGAAGGGCTCTAATTAAGAAACATCTTGCTTCTAAAATGTGAACCTTTACATACATTTCATACCTCAGGCAGAGCTCAAGCAGAGGTAGATTTTATCTTCTTCTTCAAATAAATGAAAAAGAGGAAAAAATATATTAATCTGCATTGTACTAACACTTATGCACCCGAAGCTGAACTTCCACTTCATTGTGCAACGTTATCTGCATAGACCTAGCACGGAAGTCTCTGCCTTGAGAAATTTTCAGGCTAACCAGGAAAAAATAGGAGAAATAACAAGTTATCTTCATTTCACAGAAGCGTGGGGAGGTTACATGACTTCTCCCAGCTGATGCAAAAAGTTTGTGGTAAGATCCAAAACTTCTGAGATTTTAGGGGGAGTTTTTTGCACCTCTGAGGAAGTAGGTACAGGCAGGCACACACATGGTGAAATAGGATCCCAATTTTTCATACTGTCTCCAGTGTGATGTACATGAATGAAAGAAAAAGGGGAAGGATTCCCTAGCTAAATATTTAGTACTTTAAACATAACTACAAAACCACACTTAAATGGAGAAAGGAATGTCATTGTGCACTTCCTACGTCTAAACAAAATTATGTTAAATGGGAGCTAAGGTTAAGAAAGCAAAACAGTAAAATAATTCCACAGATATTATTAAAAAAAATTTCCAAGTGAAGTATTTTTAATACAGAAAATTTAAGGGAAAGATTTAAAGTCAAATGTTTCATTTAACCTTACAGTGCTTTTTTTACCTTTCATTTTTGTGAGAAAATAAGTAACACGAATGAAAACGCCATAATTCAAAGTGTTTGATTTGTAATTGTCCTCTTTTTTTTTTTCCTCCTTTCAAAGAAGCTACTTGATAAATTCCAATTTGAGAGCTATGGAAATGGAAGAATTTTTAACAATCCAGACCAGTGACAAGTGGTGTTTCTCAGGAGTAGGTATTGGGACTAGTGCTGTTCAGCATCTTTTTTTGATGGCATGGACAGTGGGACCGAGTGCACCTTCAGCAAGCCTGCAGACAACACCAAGCTGTGTGGTGCAGTTCACACACTGGAGAGATGGGATCCATTCAGGTGGACCTGGACAGGCTTGAAAGGTGGGCCCCTGCGAAACTCATGAGGTTCAATAAGGCCAACTGCAAGGTCCTGCAAGTGGGTCAGGACAATCCCAAGCACAAATACAGGCTGGGTGATGAGTAGATTGAGAGCAGCCCTGGAGAGAAGGCTGACAACAAGCTCAATACGACTGGGCAAAGTGCAATTGCAGCCCAGAAGACCAACAGTATCCTGGGTTGCAGCAAAAGAAACGTGGGCAGCAGGTCAGAGAGTGGATTCTGCCTCTCTACTCCACTCTTGTAAGACTTTACCTGTAGTACTCCACCAGCTCTGGAGCCCCCAGCAGAAGAATACGGACCTGCTCAAGCAGGTCCAGAGAGCCACGAAGATGATCATGGAACTGGAGGACCTCCGCTATGAGGACAGGCTGTGAGAGTTGGGGTTGTTCAGCCTGGAGAAGAGAAGACTCTGGGGGAGACTTTGTAGCAGTCTTCCAGTACCCAAAGGGGACCTACAAGGAAAGCCGAAGAGGCACTTTTTACAAGGGCGTGTAGTGTTAAGATAAGGGATAAAGATTTTACACTAAGAGAAGGTAGACTTATGTTAGAAGTAAGGAAAAAGTTCTTCACTGTGAGGGTGATGAGAGACTGGAACAGGTTGCCCAGGGAAGTTGTGGATGCCTCAACCCTGGAAGTGTTCAAGGCCGGGTTGGATGGGGCCTTGAGCAACCTGTTTGAGTGGGAGATGTCCTTGCCCATGGCAGGGGGTCAGAACTAAATGATTTTTAAGGTCCCTTCCAACCCAAACCATTCTACAATTCTATAATTCTATGCATGGAAATGTCTGCCACCCAAAACCTTAAGTGTATACTCTATTTCATACAAAAAATCATTCACTAATTTACTATGAATGAGGGATGTTTATACACTTAGCTAAGAGTAAAGCGATTTTTTGAGCATATTCTCTTCCCTCACTCACCATGACATAATTACAGTCAGAAGAAGACCTTCTACATCAATACAAATCATAGCTGGTCATGTTTCTTGTGGCATTCCTGTCTACAATTTCTAAAAGCAAAGATAACTAGACCAGACCAAAGCTGATACCAACTTATATATCTGAAAAAGACTATAGTGTTATCCTAGAACATGAACAAACAGCAGCTGTGACTTTTCTCAGCCCTTTCTAAGTATAGGAAAAATAGCAAAGCACAGGACATCCCAATCACCTTTTTCTGGCCAACCCTATTTTGGTTCACAGAGCAAATGAAAGCCAAAATGTCTCTGGTCGCCAGTACAAGGGGTGGCAACATTTCTGCCAAGGTTGTAATTGTTAAATAGAAGTAAAAAAAAGGAAAATCAGAATGTTCTGAATAAGTACACGAAGCCAAAATGAAATACTCAATAAACTAGATATATTTATGAGATTCATGTAGAAATAAAAATGAAGACTCTTAATCTACTAGCATCAGAGAAACTCCTCCGGGGTGCTCTCATTATAAACACTCAGAACTAAAGAAATAATATCTGGGCAGGGAGAGTATCCACAGCTTTCCTACACTCCTCAGATAACTAGAATCATAATTTGCATAAATATCAAGACACAGGAATAGCACTCATCATTTTTCCTTTGTTTGGCAAAATAGTAAAAAGAAACTGAAGAAGTTAACTGGTGAAATAATTTTGGATTTGCCTTAAGAAAAAAAAAAAAGCTTTTGGTGATTTTTAAATACATTCAATAAAATGAGGAAAGATGTTGCACTGTGTCCTGGTTTGAGTTAGAACCAAACCAATTCTGTTCAGTAATTTTACTTTTCATCTGAGTCTCTGCTAAATAATTGCACTTTCTGAAGCTAACAGCATGTTTTTGCAGACAACGTCTGTTTCTAGCAGTGATAACACCTGATGTTTAAAGTTACTACCAAGGATTGGGGTGTGCAGACCAAAGTCACTGCTAACTCTTGTGCACCACATTGGGGGGTGCAGAAAGTGGAAGATCACACCTGCAGGGAGGAGTGGCCAGGACAGGTGACCCTAAACTCACCAACGAGGGATTCCATCCCATATATGTCATATTCAGTATAAAGCTGAGGGATCACAAGGTTCTCGACCCTTCCTGTCTTCCTTTGGAACCCTTCCGCTGGATCTTCTTGCCTTCTTGAACCCTTCCCT